>JAWNNR010000097.1:0-245343 GCA_035044725.1 Scaptomyza caliginosa | reverse complement strand
ATTTTTACTTACGTGCAATTTGTTCCTTTGGCAGTTCATCCTGTTATGGAGAATGAAAATAAGGTAAGACATTATTAAAATATATATGCAAAAGCCTGTGTCTAAGTGTTATATAACCTTTAAAAGCAAATAAATTTTATTGCTTGTAGGCTTTATTAAACTTCTATATATTTGACATAAAGAACTATAAGAAACTTTTGGTTAAGTATTTGATTTTCTTATAGAGTTTCGCACAGAGTTTGAGTGGAAGCCCTGATAGTTTGCACTTTCTATAAGGTCCATTTAGTGAAAATAAATTATGTTCTTAGCACATTTTTCACAATTCCTTGCAAAAAGTCTTTTAATATTGATTCACACTTACACCCATGATTAATTATTTTCTTTGAGTTGTAATTTATGGAATATAGAATATCCAGGGACGATAATCGAGTTTCTATTTTGATTAATCCCACTACACGATTAGTAGGATGCTTAATAGATCAGTAAACAATGACGAGTAAAACTTAAAAATTGCCGTTTCTTGCTTTTATACGAGTATCACTTGCGCTGTTGTCAACAACAATACTAATAATGCCCAGAAGTCGCACCTCTGCCCAGGCTGCAGTCAAACAACATCATCTAAATCAGAAGAAAAAAAACAACAAAAACCACAACAGAAAAATTCCCTACTGCATTCTGCGTATATCGTATTTATTCTCTGCAGCGAGGTGGCAACCCCGCGCGCTCGTCACGGCTACCGCCGTTAGGCACAGTGCAGGTGATATCGTAGAGGCAAGGCACACATGTTATTGTCGACATTTACCTGTATGGGGATAGCGAGCAGAACAACGTACTATAAATTAGATACATCAAAAACTGAAAATCTTTTCATATTTCTTATTTTGTCACATGAAATTTTCCGTTTAACGGTGTCGTCGTCTGCGTTTCCTTAATCCCTCTGGCTGCCCCAAAAGACCCAATCTCTCAGCAGCTTGTACAAATTATTTATATCGTTAAACACGAGTATGTGTAGGCTGTTTTGTGCATTAAAAATAAATATATACTTAATATGCAGATGGGCAAGGTTTATGAGTGAAATTTCGCACACTTGTCGTCTGACAGAAAAAACTTGTTGTCTCTTTGCCTATGCTATGCGAAAAGAATTCTTCAAGAATACATCCCCAACAATCATATTATTGTTAGTTGCGAATCAACACATTGTCATACCCAGTCTAGCAGAAATATATGTATCAAAAGGTTCTAGTATCATAATTATTTCTGTAATTTCTTAATAGACCGGCAAGACACCATTAAAATTTCCCTTATATCATGTAGGAATAAATTTTGATCTAAATCATGCTTTCCATTGGCATTGTAGTTGTAATCTTGAAAGTTTTGACAAAATATTTCTCGAAAAACTAAGCAGAAAGTCGATTCCAAAGACCAAACTCTTAACTAAAACCTTTTTTCGGAAACTAATTCCGCGATTGTTATAGCCAAAAAACCATTTTTAAATCTAATTGTATTTTAAAATTGGGTTTTCTATAGGTATAAACCCATTATTTTTAAAAATGTTGCTCGACAAACTCATATCAATCAAAAGTTATGAACAATCTTATGAAGGGAACATTTTTTTTAAGTTGATTAATTGATTTGAATTAACGAATCTATGACAAGGATCTGCTCTCTACCGTTTCAAATGGAATTGTAAAAGAATCCTCAAATAAATTACACACTTCACTTAAGACAAAAACTCAAAGAGATCCTTTGATTTCCCACTTCTATCACTCGAATATTCTGGGTAATACTTTAACTAACCATAGTTAGACCCATGTTGAATTATTTATACGAACGCGTTGATAGATCACAAAAGGAATAGTTAGATGTTATAATCCTTATGAGGAAAAACGAAGGAAAAATCGTAACGCGAAATATTCTGTGTTTGAACTAAATGACAGAACTGAACTGAACTAACTGGACCAAGTCAAAAATGATGATGGAGGCACACGAACGGAAACATTCATAAATCCGACCCGCACAATGCGGTATGTATGTATAGACATCGTGTATGTATGTATGTGTGTGTGTGTGTGTATATATATTTATGGATATATGTATACATTTATTTTTCATAGATAGATGCAAGCACAAGTAAGTACAAGCGAATTGATTTTCTTGTAGAGAAATATGGCGTGGAAACTGTTTGTGACGTCGACTTTTTGAAAATCCACTATAAATCGTCACGGAAAACTATCATCCTAAGTCAAGTGCAACTGAAAAAAATTCTACACCAAATTGACTGACTTAAAGATATCCTTTCAAACCAGTTTGCAGTTTTGGTTGGGCTTAAAGTTTTCACAGCGATAACTTGGCTTAAACTACTAAATCTACACATTAAACTAAATTCTAAAGCCTGCTTAGCTGACTGTTAGTCTTTCATGCCCGTATATACTCTGTATTTTAAGGCAGATCGTAAATATATATATATATATATATATATATGGGTTCAGACATGTCCCCTTTATTTGCACAATTACATGAAACGTCGAAAAAATATTAATTTATAAAAACAATTTCTTAAATGTTATGGCATTTCATTAAGGCAACACCGACGGCGCTATGCCCTGATCGCTTATCAATCAAACGAACTTAAGAACGTTGTACGCCAATGCTTCTTAAACTGCAACCAAAAGTCAGTGGCTCTTAAGCCTGCGTGGTACCAAAAACGTACCACACACCAACGAATTTCACCACGCTACACCGCCTTGAGGTGAATTTCCACTCACCTTGACACACAGCGAACCATTAATGCGTCAGTGCATCTAACAGTCAGTCAATCAATCGGTAAATACGCTTTTCTCTATATAAATTAGGGTAATCTACAGAAAATCAACTGTAAAACCCATGTACAAGTGGCGTCTATTTGTATGTAGTAGTGCGTGTGTGTGTTGTGTGTGTGTGTTTAGAGAGAGATCACTTTTGTGATCAAGCAAGCCACTACAGCGAAATTCTATTTAAAATGCAATTTTCTGACAAATGTGACCGTGCTATGCCCATTTTTATGAATATGTTAAGCGATTAGATCAAACCCCACAAACGACTATATTAAGACCCAGACTTTCGACCGTTCATTGTACTATGAATATGCGTATGCTACACTATATACATATATATCTGCTTAGATCTAGAAAAATAAAAACATACAACGTCAAAAAGAAAGAAACAAAAAAAAAACAGGCTTCATGTTACTCAAAGTCGAAATGTTATTAGAAAACTTAATTGCTTTGTATATTAAAACAAAAAAAAAACAAAAAACAATTATAAAAACGTAAGGTTCACAAACAAAACTATTCGCACACTATAGCAAATGTTTGGTTTATTTATAGATTAGATTACAAAAATAAATCGTATTGCAATAATTCCGTTTCGCTTGGACACACGTTTTCAGCTCACGTGTAGCATTGTGGGGCAATAATCTAGCAGATTTCGTTGCAGTGTGGGCATAAACAAAAGTAAACATTTGCCAAGTTCTATTATTAAACGCGATCATCTAGCTAATTAAATTAGCAATGAATGCTTGTCTCGTTTTGAATCTTTACAATAAAACTAAATCATTCATTCAATAAACAAGTAAAAGTGTTTTTGTTTGATGTTAAGATATCATATAGAGAGAGAGTTAAGTTTACGTATAAAGTTTATTAAGCATTATTATTGTTATAAAAGTTATTGACCAGGCATGCTTATGAACAATAAATTCAAATTTTTGCTGCTTTCTTCTTTTTTTTTGGTTAAATTTATATAGTAGTCTTAATTGGTTGTTCACCAATTACTTAGGAAATCAAATCCTTTAGGCATTTCCAAACTTTCTGGCAATAGTTTTGTTTTTTCGGAATGTTGCTCTTTGGTATCATTATCAAAATCGTTGGAATCAGTTGATATGCTTAATAGTGTGTTCTTCGATCCGAAATTGGACAAAAGATTGACTTTCTCATCGGCAGCAGCTGAGTCAATAGACTCAGTGCACTTAATAATATCCACTCTCTTAGGTTCGACAGCTCTAAATGGTATGATTTGCTTATGACGTGCCGAATCGTTGGAATCCTTTCTGGGAATCGGTGGCAAGATTTTAGGACTCAATTGTATGGCAGTTATATCATCATTATCACACTTGCTGCCTAGTACAGCGAGATTTATTTGAGATTTCGTTTTGTAACTGAAGGGAAACGAATGTTCATCACGGTAATCGCCAATATTGTCATCGTGCAGTATCTTTAGGCCCACACTTTGCTGTATAAATGTGCGTAGATTGATCCGATCGAAGGCATAAATTGTGCTTTGCTTTGAGTCCTTCTTTGTGCCTTTTTTCCGGCTGCTTTCGACGCTTGCTTTGCTCGCAATTTCCTTGCCATTTTGTGTATTATTATAATAACGTATGGTTATCTCCGGTTTGATTATCGTATCGTTTAGTATACTATCCTGCTGTGTTGTTGTCAGGGTTAGCCAGACATGATCGTATGCCGATATCACTTCACTCATATCGAACGCTATCTTCTCGGCCACCGGATTCAGTTTGGAGAAGTATCCATTTAGCCATTGATTTGTGGGCATTTCAGTTCTGCAAAGAAACAGAGAGTAAGTATCTATTTTTAGATTTCAATAAGGGCGAATGCAGATGACACATGAACCAATTAAACACAATATTGCTTCATTCACAATTAACAATGTGTATACACATTTGAACACACACACACACACACATGCACACGTATAGAAGATATGCAATAGTATGTGTGTATGCATTTTAACATTTGCGCTTAAATCCATTGTGATTAAGCCAACCATTTATTATTTAACCACTTGCGTCTGCACACATCTTTTGTAGTCTTTTAACAATACGCAACACAAAACACACACATATCATTGATAAAATGTTTATTTACTTTGATTTTCCTGTGAATGTGTTATTTTGTTGATTGCTGCAACAACAATGTAGAGATGTCAACAAAATATATGCCGACATCGATAGGACTCTTAACTGTTATCGAGTATCGATTGTGCAAACCATCGCAAAGTAACATTAGTGATGTTCCCCTAATTTATTTCTTCAATTAATTGAAACGAATGAAATGTTGGAATTTTGACTGAGAATGTAAAAGTTATATTCTAAATTAACAACAATATGTTGAAAAAACAATGAACTTTCAATGTTGTTGTTTGGGCAATGTTTCAGATGTGACTGATAAAATTCTAGAGAACTTCGCTGCTTCCACACACTTAATGCGTTTCCTGTGCCTGTCTTATCTTATCGGCATTGTTTTCAATAATAAATATTATTATAATGCCCCATAGCGTGCAACACACGACCGATAATCAGCTTAACTTATTTAATAAATTATCCATACAACTGACAAATTTGATTAGTGCGTTGAAAACATACTGGCAAAGTTGACGGTTATCGCTTAACCAAAATTTATTATTATCTGTTATTTCACACAATGTTCAATACCAAGTCCTTTGATCTAAAAAATGATGACATTTCGAAGCAACCCGAAAACTTGTATCAACCAAGACGCGTGCGCTGGTTAAAGTATATAATCCAACCGTTGGCAATTGGATTTGTGGTTATATTAATAATTGCCAACGTGGATTTTTCCAGTGAACCGCCACAGAATATAAATTATGCCTTGGATTTGGAATTAAAAGTATCGAGCAATCATTTCTCGAGCTCAAATATGCCTTTTGCTAAATATGCTGAATGGTGTCAAGTGAATTGCAGCACAAATGAAATTCTTCAGTGCGAGAAAAATTTGAAAAACTTATCAAATAATGCTAAAGAAATAAGCCATAAAAGCAACTGCAGTGATTATCTTTCACTCCGAATTGAGAATTTAGCATTTCCCGATGGCATTTTAAAGAAAGATTGCTTACCCAGTGATGATGGTTTTAAAAGCTTAGTGTTAAGCAATTGTTCTCTAAAGTATATAAAAGATGGCGTTTTCAATCAAAATAATTTACGAAACCTTCTAAATCTGGAGTTAATTAACGCGCGGCTCAAAAAACTAACAAAACAAACTTTTCAAGGTCTTCAAAATCTTCAAAACTTTACGCTTATTAATCGGCACAAGACATTGAAATGTTATCGATTCTTAGCATCGCTTTCTCACACTTTAAAATTCGTATCGATTAATCTGCAATACGCGAAGTATTCAAATTACAAGCCAGAAGACTTTTTTGGCATCAAAGTTTATGGAAAGCTAAAGTTTTTGAATTTAAGTGGTAATAATTTCGGTGGCACACTGGAAACAAAGAATTTTCGCAACTTTCCCAACCTGGAATACTTAAATTTAGCCAACTGCCGACTTAAAAGTATTAATTTCGAACTAGCTAACAATACTTTCGGCTCTTTACGCTACTTGGATTTGAGTAGAAATTTGCTCAAACAACTTGGTGATCAATTTTTATGCAATTCTGTACAGAAAGGCATCAACTTTAATCTTGAAAATAATAATTGGTCTTGTATATATGCAAATTTTAAGCTATTCAAATCTCTGGAGCTAGAACCATGCATTAAATTGGTTAGAAATGCCAGAAGTGTGGATACCACAGTGCCAGCGACGGAGACAACATTCACCACTGAGCCAGCAAGCACATCAACCGCACACCAAGCGCCAGCTAGAACTACCACAAAGAAGACTACACCACCAACAGTAGCTCCACCAACCACCGCACCCTTGGATACTACAACTAAACATGAAGCACCAGCTAGAACCACCACTAAGAAGACGACAATACCAACACCAACTGCACCCAGTCCACCAACACCACCGTCGGAGTCTTTAGAGGAGGACACAACAATTTCGGATGATAATACCCATTACTATAATCAAATCGTTTGTGTCAATGCGACTAAGGATACAATGAGTAACACGACGATATCGTATAATGCCCAAATTGCCATTAACGATGAGACACAAAGTGCTGTTAATATTGAAATAATACAATTATATTCACAATTTTGGCACCTGATATATTTCGTTGATCCCAAGCTAACTAGTTTAATGAGCAAGGACGATGCTAAGATTAATTTGGATCATGCCATGGTTACCATTAACGACCTAAACTGTTCCACATCCTACACATTCTGCCTATTCTTCGAAAAGCAGCTAACATCGCCCTATAATTGTCGTTCCCATCAGACATTGCCTTGTACCCAAATCCTTAGCTGGTTCGAGGCATACAATTTGCTCATTATAGGTCTATCTACAGTGAGCATTTTACTATGTGTTCTCATCGGTAGCTCCGCCATGTACGGCATACTCTGGCTTCATCCGTATTGGCTGTGTGGCAGTAAGAGATTGTTACGTCCTGCCCGAGAGTCCCATACAATGGTCCTGTTGCCGAGGGACTACGAAAAGGATTGCTATGGTGCTGTGGGGTAAGAACCTACAGCTGTCTACAAGGTCAAGACCTAATATAATACACTTTCTCTTCGCATAGGTCGCCCAAACACGAGAGCAGTATTAACGATTATGTGGCATACTATCGCCATTTGGAGCAGGCAAAACTTTACGAAGGTGGTTCCAATAAGTATAGTACACCGCCACAGGAATGCGCACCGTCGGCACCACTTTCGGGGCTTAGAAGTACAAATTCCAATGCCTATACCTATGAATGTCTTGAGCTATATGAAGAGCTTAATTAGATATCTTGTACAATATGTTAATAGCATTTAAGTAATCAAATAAATAAAAGAAAGTTTTTCACTTTCCACATGATGACCTATTATATTTATTTGTTAACGTGCTAATTGAAGCATGAGAATGTTGTATTTAGTATTGTCTTATCACAATGATATTAATATTGATTGCTCGAAATAAATATGAATTATCCTTATCAGTTCAGATAAGCCAAAACCTAAACGGCAAAATATTTATCTGATTGGCAAGCACTTGACAGTCGTTTGATAGCTGTTCAATTGAAATGGAGTCGGAAGAGGATTATCCAAAAACTAAACGCAACAGCAAAGCGTCCATATTGCTAAGGTATTCCTTACATTCCATTCAATTATCCTTTATAACATTCACTTTCAGTTCAGAGAAGGACAAACCGAGCAATGTATTGGATTCCAGCACAAAGATTCTGGCTTGGATTTTGTTGTTCATTGGCATTCTGTGTATTATTTCCCCAATCATTTATATAACCGTTTGGCTAGATGGCGACGACAATGACGTTGATCAGGATAGCAAAAAGGACTTTAAGCTTGGCAATAAAATTGTTAAAATAAGTGAACTCTCCAAATATGCTATCGAACCTTTTGGGTAATATTAACAGACGATATGTGTCTATTCTCCCTCACTAACTCAACTCCTATAGAAAGATTTCAGACTCCTTTGGCATGGTGCCACCAAGCATACAAGGATGTTATGAGCTATCCTGTCGCATTGATTGCTTTAATAGCACTAACTTATACTTAGACGTAGCCTTTGCCATGAAAAACAGCAGCTGTGAAGTGATTACATCTCTAACAGTCTCGAATTCGCATGAGGTTAATTTTGAGGATAGTTGGATTGCCATGGGTAATACGGTGATTAAAATTGTGCTCTATAAAAACGAAGTTTTGAAGATTAAAAGCGGAGCATTCAATTCGCCAATGTTTGCCAAGGTTGTGCACATGACGTGGACTGATTTGAATGTGACTGACATAAGTCGAGGCGCATTGCTGGGTCTCTACTCCTTGAGGAAGTTGGAGATTGACTTTAAAGTGCCGAGCATTGGATTGACTTTCCTGCAACCTGTACAGGTGACACTAACACACTTGCGCATTAACTGTGGCATATCCTTCAAGAGCAATGCGAGTATTTTCGATAACCTCAGTTTGGACAAGTTGAAGCATCTGGATTTGAGTTATAATACATTTATTGGCTCGCTAAGTAAGCGCATCTTTCGCGCTACTCCAAACATTTCCTATCTCTATCTGAAATACTGCAAGATAATGGCAGTCGATGATAATGCCTTCGAAGATATAGCCCATAAGCTGATTTTGGTTGATCTAAAGCATAACTTTCTGACACAAATCAATGCGGATTTACTCGGTTTTGGAGCTAGTCTCTTGCTGCTCGATGTTGAGCCGAATAAATGGATATGCAATTGCCAGCTACGTTCCCTAATCAAGTTCTATAAGGATCACAAGCATCTGTTTATCAGTGCACCATATTGCCGCTTGCCCTTGAGTCTATATGGCAAGCTATTCGATGAGCTTCAGGATCTGGAGCTAAGCTGTGATGCAGCGAACGATACCACAGATAGCATTATTCAAACCACAGATGCAACGAATAAGGGAGAAATTCCCACACAAGGAGATTCCCTCTACAATGATGACTATGATTTAGAGCCAACAAATAAAACTATTGTGGGCCCCATACTACAGTTTAGCTGTACACAAGCCATAAATGTAGAGAAAACATTGGAGGAACGAGATAAGCGAGATATTATAACGACTTCAACGAATACAATACGAAATAGTTTTGTCTTTGAACCACCTCCATATGATCTACATTTAAGTCTGTTTCAAAACTATAGTGTTAAGGCGCTGATTGAGGGATATATACTAACGGATAAGTTGAACATTATTTGGTTTACGGAAGATATGGATAAGTATCCAATTGGTGCGTATCCCAAGGACTACAACTGTATGCAATATGAGAATCCGTACTTAATCATTGATCTGGTACAAAAGAATCATACCTATACATTTTGCATGATGTCTTCAGATGAAATGGTTATCTCACCCTTATTTTGCCAACCCTTTCATGTACCCATCAACCATAATGGCATTGAATCAGATGACATTTGGATCGATGAGAGTGAGAAGCAATTCACAATTGGCATGCTATGCCTGATCTTCTTTATATCTACCGTATGTGGTGCTATCTTTGCGTATTTTGGCATTAAATCCTTTCCCAATCTTTTGGAGGGCTCCAAAAATGTGCTGGTCATCAAGGAATCGGAGAAAACCTGCCATGTATCAACTATTAGCGATCCGCAGTATATGAAATCAGCAGTTAACAAGGGTTTCATACCCGATAGCTCGTTTAAAGTACGCAATCACAAGTAAGTTAGCTTCTCTAACGAACATTCAAATCAAATCTTCAAGTATTATCTTTCTTAAACACAGACTCTCAGAGGTCTCGACTGGATTAAGTGGCATACAAGTGGCCAGTCCAATGAGTTATGCCTCCTCGTCAACGTATTTCGAGGAATCCTTTTCACACATTGACATGCAGAGCATTGAATATGAGATGCCAATGCAGTTCATTAGGGAGAGATCTAAGCTTAGTGAGTGTCTGGATCGACCCAATTCTCCACCACCTTTACCTAAGCGTAATTCAACTCTATCGTTGCGTAAGGATCAACAGCTGGAGACTAATGAAAATCCAGAGAAATCCTAAAAACAATCAATATATATATATAATATTGTCTACATACTATTTTATATATGAAAAATAAAATTTCCTAATCTCTATGAATGGTTTTTTTTTTATAGAAATGAAAATATTGGAATATCAAAATATCATTATGAGTATTGAATACTTGGAGTAACCTATCTATTTTGGCTAGATTTGTTTTTGTATTAAACCAGACAGGCATTTGTATCCGCTATCAGCTGCCATCAGTGTTTTTATTAATGGATATGAAAATCAATACACATGTATTGCTTATCTCCAAATCGCAAATTCTGACTACTTTCATAGGTTTATAGAGTATTCGAGCTAAACCCAACTGCAATGGAAATTCTAAATAATTTTTTTACAATTTAGCTAAATTTCCCACATCTGGCTCGATCCGAATTTGACGACAGTTTGAGAGTGACTGAATCATACTTATCAACTGTGATTAGAGCATTCTGCAGTCGTTAGCTTTGTGGCATGCAACGTTTTCTATTTATTTGATAAGGATATAAATCATAAGCATTTGCATGACGAGTTAGCCAAAACGATAAACAGTTAACTTTAGGCGCTCGCGAAGTGAACTTTGCTCGAAGACTAAAATGTGTCACAATAATATTAAGAAGAATATTTATAATTTTTCCTTTTTGTATTAATCTATGGAATTGCACATTAATAATGCTGAGCCACTTGTCTAAAAATCCAACAAGATGTTTGATTATAATCTACCTTTTTCATGTCTGGGTTGTGGCTTACGATATTAACAATTATACCAATGTTACTTGGTTACAGGAAACGGAAAATAAAGAAGTGGATTTTCAGCATGCCATTCAGACGCTCAAGGATGTTGTGAAAAATATAAGGTATATATTCAATATTTAAACGCGTTGTGAAAATTTTATTGATTATTGCATTATTGTGTGCTTCAATATTTTTGTATATCTGACAAACGGTAGTGCGAAAAACACAAAAAAAAAAAAACTGGGAAAACAAATTTCCCTTATCATAAACGATAAGGAGCTAACATAATGTGTTTTTTTTCTTGCTAATGGATTCATAATTTGACTTTCTCCATGTATTTAGTCTCTATCAAGATGTCAAGCCAGTTTCACCAAAATGCTTTAAGGTTCAGTGTCGTGTGATCTGTTCCAATGGCAAAATGAACGATATATCAAACGATATAACTTATGTAATGACCAAAACCGAGGATGTAAGCTCAAATAAGATATACTAAAAACAAATACATATGCCTAAAGCCGTATTCCTTCAAACCAGACCCATCCCTGCGATGTCATTGAAGAGCTCTATTTGTACAACTATAAGTTTCACAATGCCATCGTACCAGTTGGTTTCCTATCAATATATACGAATAAGATCAATACCCTGTATATGGGCATCTCGAATGTAACCCAAATTGAGGCAGGCGCCTTTGGCAATGGCATATTTAAGCATATAACTCTAGAGGATTTGCGTCTGGAGCGCGTCGACAAGGGTTTCTTTGCGAATATATCGGACAATTTAAAGGGTGTCTCAATCATACAGCATACAGTGCCCTTGCTACAAATTTATCCAGATTTCCTGGATCATGTCACATTTCAATTGGAGTCCTTGCGCCTGCAAGTTGGCATCGATTCTGTACGAAACATAACTGCCACAGATCCAATATTGGGTGCTCTGGTCTATGTGGACTTTAGTTACAATAACTTTAAGGATCAATTGCTGGCGGATACATTTGTGAAGCTCACCATGGTCGAGCATCTGGTGTTGGCCTATTCCAATATTTATTACTTACCCAACTATATTTTTCAAGGTAAGCTTTAGTGCGAGTTTCTTGGGGCTTTTTCAATAATATTCATTTACTGTGTGTGCAGGCATGAGGTATTTGGAACATTTGAATATATCACACAATAAACTAATGACAATATCTAAGTTGATCTTTGGCATACACGAAATATCGCGGAATCTTAGAATCGATGCCAGCAACAACAATTGGCACTGTGACTGTCAGCTGCAACAGCAAATGAATGAGATCTTTAAATATCATAATAACAAACTGGATATATATTGTGAATCGCCCGAGAATTGCCACAATTGGATGGTATTCGATGAACGACTCTGTGAGTACCAAGCCACCGAAATAGTACCACCCGTTCACCAGCCAACTGCGCCAACAAAAGCACCCACAACCGATTATACAACTTCAACTCGGGAAACCACTTTGCCCAAGAGCACAACGAATTCTATATATAAAACCACAACAACAAGCAGAGCAACAACACCGACAACAGCTAGTACAGTTGTGCCCAGTGAAATAGTATTCACCATGCAATGCTCTCCATCAACGTACACAGCCAAGAGCCAAACCCAATCAATTAAATGGCCACATCTTCACTTTTATCCCAAATATTCCGGTTCATTGATTGTTAAGGTGACCGTGGAGCAGGGTGACGACACGGCAAATACTTTTGGGCTCTTTTGGTTCTCGAAAACCACTAAGGAATATTATATGATGGAACTATTGCCGGATGAATATGGTTTGGGTTGTTATTTCACAATGCCATTGCAGACGCTTGTTACCAACCTGATGCCAAATGTGGCTTATACATTCTGTTTGGTGCATGAACAGCAGACTTTGCTATCGCCTTTCAGTTGTAAATCCGTACATGTTGGCGGCAATTTGGATACATATTATGGTGCAACATATTCGAAAAGCATGCGTGCCAAGGTAATTAAATACATATATATATACATATTAATTTAATTAAACATTTTGTTTTTAAAGGGCATTTCGTTGTTGGTGCTTGGCGTTGTTGTGTTTATGCTAATGGGCATATTGTTTATGTTTCTGATCTTGAGGCGTAAACCATATTGGCTAAAGGGCAGCAAACGCATTGTTAAACCCAAATATAGTTCCGGTGAAATTGTTGTCTTGCCACGCACAAAGACCGCCAAGCGTCTGCGTAACAGAGAAGAAATGATTTCACAGAAAAAGCAACGGTTAGTTTACAAATATGCAACAGTCTTCAAGATGTAACATAATATTCTTACCCCGTTTTGTAGCTACAATTCATTATTTCCGAGACGCAGCTCGTTGGTTAGCATTGCCAGCAGCGATAGCTATATGAATCCCAATTTCTATGAGATGATACCGGCCTATTTGACATTCGATAAGGTACTACAACCAAATGCACCCAGTCAATCGGAATATGACATCTTTGATAGCTGTCACTTTCGTCCATCTGTGGCTGAAAGAGGCAGCGTGCGTTATGCACAAATCAAGCCACGAACCACGCGCATATCCAGCGATCCGTTGCCAGCGATTCCAAACGATTCGTAGAGAACACTTAACCATAATAAAAGCTCTTGTGACATGCAAACAGATTTAGCTTACTTGTACTTACTTAAATAGATCTAAAAATAAAACCTTTTTGGACTTAAACCAAATTGGCAAACAATTTAAAACAAAAAATTAATAGGTTTTTTTTGTTTTGGAAAATCAAAAATCACTTTGCTGACATTCTCCAATTTTATAATTTGTCATAAGAATTTTTAAGTTGTTTTACTGCACTAATTTTATGCTACATACTTATTATTTTGGTCTATATGGCTACCGAATATATAGACACAATTTAAAACTTATGGAATATAACCGTGATTGTAAAAATGAGTGGGTTTTGAAGAAATCCATTTGGCAACAGCCATATGTAACTTAATTAAATTTAATAAATAATATATTCTAAATCGATATATATATATAAATATGTTTTGTTTTCTTTTGTTTTTTTTTTTAATTTATGTGTAATGTGTGTATATGAATCGTGATCAAATGGACATTTTGTTGTTGTTATTGTTGTAGTTGTTGTTGTTGTAGCTGCTCTGTGTGCTGCCTATATATAGTAGAACCTATTTACAAGTGTGCTCCTCGAGTACTTTTGTACATACATCGCATTTAACCTGGCAGCACCAGTGAAATTTGCAATTGCAGCGCTCACGAACAATAATATTTTTGGTGTTGTAGCCTCGGCCACAGCAAAGGATACCGCAACCATCTAAGCCCGATGATGATTTGTTGCAGACCCGACCGTGCGTACCTGGAAATAGGGATCGTTATGGCAATTAGTAAGAGGGAACAAAAGAAATACTTCAAAGAGATTAAGTCGCTACCTGACCACTGCAAGAGACGATTGGTGCGGCACCAGTCGGGACTTTCATCCAAATATATTAGATCGTGCGCCGTGGGAACTTTAAACTGGCTGTTTTTCACCTGTAGTCGGCCGCGTTTATTTAGTTTTACTTCAGTAGCCTCTTCATACTTTTCACGCAAATAGTCACCTGGAATATGCATAAATTTTATGTGCTGTCATTGTATTTAAACGTATAATGCACTCTTACCAATCTCTCTAATGGAGGATAATTGCTGCCAACACGTGATTAAACTGCAAGAACCCGAGACTCCATGGCACTTGCAAGTGATGCGAGTTTTTTTAATAACAGCCTGTTGGATTCAAGACAAATTGTACTTAGTAATTAGGCACAGCTAACATAATTTAAAAGTACTTACCCTTCGGCCTGCTTCATTGTTGTGTAAATTCATAAGACTGCGTGCCTTTAAATTGGTATTCGATAAAACAGGCGCATCGCCCATGACGGCCCTTTGATTCTTGCGTTTGCGTTTACGCCGCTTTCCGCTATTCTCACCATTAAAGAGTTTGGAATTTAAGATTTCCCGATTGATTTTCTCCTGTAAAGAAAATGATTTAATATTGCATTTACTTTTTCCCCCAAAGTATAAAGCCATTAACCGAAATACACCTACTCTCACCTGTAGTTCAAGCATTTCAGTTTCCTTCAATTTGGAATTGAGTATCTCTTTTGTTATGCGCTCCTGCAACTCTGCCAAGTCATCCGGATTAATCCGTGACTCATTGGCATCTGCACTACCACTGGCATCCTCTTGTCTGGGCGGTGCCAGTGATGAGGACATTGTTGGACGTATTGTTGATGTTTTCACAAAGTTAAGATCTTGATTTTTCTTATCGGGAATCGCCTTATCCGATTCCCTAGCCTCCTTCGTACTATCTTTAGCTTCCAACTGCTTACGCTTTTGTTGTTGCTGCTGTGCTTGACGACGTTCTGGATTGCCAGCACCGCGTGTTCCACGCCTCGTTTCCTTCTCCTTAACATCAATAAAATCTGTTGCAAATCTGTGAAATCAAAATAGGCATTAGACTGGGCTCTGTATTGTATAGTCGAGCTTACTTGTATGCATATTCTAGATTATCCCCGCAGCCACCCCAGGTCCAATCGTCGTGCAATTGCTTGGGTCGCGCGCCACGTGAACAGCCGCACGATGTGAGCTGACCATCACGACAGGCGCGTGCAATAAAGCTGGTAACAGTTGCTGCTGCCAACGCATGTATGAATGCCATTTCTGGTGAGCCTGTAAGGAAAAAAGGAAAGCGGTTGTTTAATTGATGATTTGTTTATCTACGTAGCAACTGCAAAGCTACCAACTTACCCAATCCAGTCATTGGACCAAAAACGGTTACATCATCGGGTGTGCTGCAATTCCAGCGACGATTTTTGAATTGAAATTGGCATTCCTATACAAAAAAGAAAACAAAACAAATATAGTTTCAATTAGCTGTTTGTATTATACTGAACCATTTACTTACTTGTATGGCTGCACGCGCCCCTCGACTTATGGCCGGCATGACGCTGGTGTGCAAGGCACAGAGTTTCTTCTGTCCATACGTCAGACCATCGAGGGTATAACAATTGTCTGGATTGAGATCGATAGTCTCTGAGTAGGCAATGGGTGCGGGTGTTGTTTCGTTCTCATGTTCACCATTTGGCACCATCATGCCAAACTGTTGCATATTGGCCAGCATAAACTCACGGCCATTGGTCACGCCTGCCGACGTCATTATAATATCATGGGCAAAGTAATTGCTTGGATTGGTGAGCTTATCCTGATCCGCGGACGTGGCGGACGTGCCGCCGCCAATATTGCGACGTTTGTGCTGGGAGCGTGTGACGCGCGAGAGTATTTGAAGATCTGGTGCATCATCGGGTGGCGCTAGCGCCGAATGCACCTTAAACGAATCGGGTATTTCGATGGAGACAGCGAAACGTTTGGTATTGTTTATGGTCTGAATGATGGGCTCGAAGCGTGGACGCATAAATTCCGCCTGGCCACGAAACCATTCGTCACGCTCCCGCTGTCGCTGCTGCTCCTCGCGCTGACGCTGGCGCACACACTTTGGCGAATCGGGATTCCTTAGGCAAGCGGGTCGTTTCGTTGAACGCTTCGATTCGGGCAGCGTTGTCGTTGGCGTTGTCGTTGTGGTCGAGGGTACACTTCTTGCCGTCGTTGTTGAGGACAGATCATCACTTAGCAAATGCACCTGAGGCACAACATCGAATTTATTGCGTTCCTTAGTGCGCTCCAGGCTGGATATTGAGTCGCCAATGGACTCATCTTCGTTGTGATAATAGCCACCGAATGGCTTCTGGCCGGGCGTATGTGCACCCAGCGGTACTTTACGTGTGGGCGGAGCTATTGGTGCCGCATACTGTAGTATGGGCCTTTGGGGACGCTTAACACTGGGCGTGGAGCCAGCCGATTGCTTCTCCTTCTGCAAGCTGGGAAACTTTACAAACTTTGACTCGAAATTATTATCGCTCTTGGTCATATTGTGCAGAAACAGTATATGCTTCTTCAGATCATCTATATTCGATGTGGGATCCGGTGGCGTCGTTGTACTTGTATACGTTGTTGTCGTTGTGCTGCGCCGCTTTGCTGCCGTTCCATAGGCAGATCTTGTTGGTGTTGTGCTCGCTGCCACGGCTGCCGCCGGCTTATTGGCAACGGGCCAGCGTAGCTCTGGCGATGCATTCTTCAGTGCCATGGGCACTATGAACTTGCGATCCTCATCGGTGAGACTGGCGGGCAGACCATTCTCATCGGTATCCTCGTCCAACAAAATGATTTGCTTCTGATCCATCTCCTCCTGTATGGGATGCACACGTCGTGCCTGTGCACTCGGCTGCGTATCCAGTCTTTTGGTCAGATCCGCCTTCACATAGCCAGTCTCGGAGTCACGCAAATCCACCGGCTTAATGAAGGTGCCCAGCTTACGCAAACCCTCCTGATGCATATACGCCTGCTCATCTTTGGTGATGTTCAACGGTATGCTTGTATTCAGCAGCTGCTCCTCGTGTGCACCGAACTCAATGAAGGGCGATCTAAGACCCAAACAGCTGCAAAGGAAAAGAGGAAAAGTTTTAACAAAACGTTTTGATAATCTTCATGGTTAGTTCTTTGTTTTTTCCTAGAATTCTTAAACCGATATTCTAGTAAGGTTTCAAGTCTGCCATATCAATATTTATCAGTTATAACATTGAAAATTGAAAATAACAACTGTTAGGTTCGACAACAAGAGTCAGAAATTGTAACGTTTATGTAACCCAATGCTTAAGTTTGATTGTGCTTCAAATGGAATCAAACGAAAGAAATAAAAACTACATTTTTCCCGTCGTTAAAAACATCTGATGTTTGATTAAACGGGTTTTTTTTTTCACATCGCGTCTCTGCATTGAGACATCATCAAAAAGAACAGTTACACCTGTTTCAACATACAATCTTGTTAGTAAATTATGTTTTTTTGGGCATCAAAAAGTTATCGAAGTAGGGCAGCGATTTCTAATACAAAGACTGAAGTCTAAAAGTATAAAAAGCAAGCGACACTCGAACAAAGACAACAGTTTAAACAACTCATCAACTTCAAACACACACAATGCATAACACACTCGTGGCAATCCTTGCGGTCATCTGTGCCAGCAGCGTCTGTCTTAGCCATGGCTTGGGCAACAGCGAAGGACTCGATTATACGTGGGGCGCCAAGACAGCGACCAGCGAGTTGATAGCACGTGAGATAGTCACCAAGAGCAAGACCCTGCTGGGTACGGCAACCAAAACGTATACATTGAACCAGGCGGGTACGGCCAAGACCATTGGATACATCAATATAACAAATTTGAAACGTATGCGTGGCGCCACAGCGGAAATAACAAGCGGCGGCGTTGGTTCCACACAGTTAACGGTACGATTTACCTCGCAACGGAATAGTGGTATTAAATCTGAGATTGAAATATGGAGTGCTTAGAGTGGTATTGGCAGCTAAAATAAAACCTTAAAGTTATATATGATACATGGGTGTTTTTGTGATGGAAGGAAAGGAGACAAAAGTTGTTGGCCTTGTTTATTATTTATTTTCCATAAATTTCAACACGAAATATTAAGCCATAGTTATACTGCGATTGTAGCTTGATGTGTACGAAATTAAAGCCAGGACCTCCAGAATAAATGGTTGCATGGCCTCCCGTATTGTTGGTCACCTGGTCGAATGCTCGGATGCCCGTTATGATGCGACCATTACCAATACCCTATAGTTGAAAGTTATTAAAGAGGCTGTGTTAATTATTGTTCTTATATTGTAGTACATTCGAAATGGCAGATGTCTCTATATACACACAGATGCAGGCAAGACATAAAGAATGGAATGCGAAGAGTTTATACAAATTTGTTTTTTTTTTAGTACATTGTCTGCCGCTAAAAGCTGATATGATTTTTTATGGTTAGTGAATGCGTTCCTTTATATTTTTTATTGTTTGGGATTGACTAAAAGCAGCACTAAATAAAAAAACTCTCAGATAACCAGACATTAAATAAACGTTTTCAACTTAGCTGAATGTCGTTTGAAACAAATTGCCTTTAAGATAAACTTTCTTAATAAAAAGTAAAAGGTTGAGTGTTGTAAAAAGAAGAGTTTAGGAAACTGTGATTTATTTCCCCGTATTAAAGCAAACAAAGGGAAATTATCACCTACAACTTGAGTATACGATTGAGCATAGAAAATTTTGTGTTGTTTTAGCCATGTTTTACATAAATAATAAACTAATGAAGCTAATACGCGTCTGCTCTATAAACTTTGATATATTTTGAGTGGCAACAGACAACAGCGTATAAATAACATCTTTCCCAACAACTTGATGAAGATGTGCGGGTATTAAAAAAAAAAGAGATGAAAAGGAAAATGGCCAGCAATATAAATATTACTAGGCTCTTACATTTGTTGGATATTTTATTTCACTCTCCACATATCTCTCTGGCAATGAGCCATTCACGACACTCTCAGCGTGTAATAATTGCGCCGAATTTGAAATGTTGCCCCATGTGCTGGATACGGATGCGGCAGGTGATACACCGCAGAATACGAATAGAACCAAAATGGAGCAGGCAATGCTGCAACTGGTCTGCGGCATTTCCATTTATAATCGTATCCTGTTGGTGAATTGAAGCAACAATGATGATTTCACAGTTCTTATTTCGAATTGTTATCAGCAATTATTTAGTGTTCTCCACATGTGTTTCTATATAGCATATAGTATACAATGAGATCTTGTATATTGTGTGAAGAATATGCTTAGAGACTGCTGGTACAGCCGCTCCTGATAAATACAGATTTTCAACTAAAAAATTCATTCAATTTTTGTGTTTTCTTGCTTTGCCGTTTCATTTGAGATGACACTCGAAAAACGAAAACGAAAAACAAAAAAAAAAACCAGCTACAATCACAGATTATATTTAATTGTATTTGATTCTTTTTTTTTACTTATACAAAGTACTCAACCATTATGGATGAGTCAAAGTGTGAGGCAATAATGCTCAAAAACCTTATCAATACGAGGGGCGAGCACGTCAGCGTTCCGGAATTAAAATAAAAATAACATAAATAATAGAAAATTTTCCTGTGGCAGAGGCCGGAAATTCAACACACTTGAAATGGAAAATACTTATTTCCACAATTAATCAAACTGATAGTGGCTAAACAGATTACAACAAAATCGACAAAATTAGTATACAACTTTTGGTTTGGACCTTAAAATAGCTTGTTTTTGTGCCTTACAAAGCGGATTACTGAGTGGAATGAGCCTTTGTTAGGGTATTATAGCAACATTGTCTCTCTCTTATACAACATACAAATTAATCTTGCATTAAAACCAAATTCACAAGAATACAAAAGCATAAAAAGATCGCTTCGAAGCATTTAAACATTTTTAAATGATCGTTTTCGGTTTTGAGTAAGTATAAAAAGCTTGGACTTCTACCAGGCAGGCAGCTCGAAGGGTACAAATATAATGGGATTTTCTAGTTAAGGAAATGTTTGATAATACTTACATCCAGGTTGGCACGCCTTGTAAGCCAGTTGCGGCATCCAGACCCGATGCCGAAAGTAGCACAAAAGTCATTATTATTGTCCACAAGAGAAAATGTTTTCTCTCTAGAACTGACATTGTTCGTTGAGAAAATGGATAATGATGCGTTATTTAAAATCCAATTAAAAATCGTTCTTGATAGACTTTTTTCTTGTGTGGCGAGGACTGGAAACGGCGTCGTTAAATGGTGATTATTATATGGCAAGTACTTTGATCGAAGGCGTCATTGGGTATTGTTTAATATATGTTATTAACATTTTCGATTATATTGTTTTTTTTTAAGTTTCATTCCTTTTACATTTTGCGACACTCACAATTATAGGTAACTGGAAAAAAAAAACAACACACACACACGATAATTAGTTTGACTTTTATGCATGGGCGGCAGAATACGAGGGAATTGAAGTAGAAGAAGAAGAACACGTGACGTGTTTCGTAGTAATTACGTCCTAGCATACAATTACACCTGCTTAAAGGAGCAGGTTGCCGAATTGATCGCAGCTGTTTTACAAAACTTCTGGCAACGTTCATTAACAATTCAAACACTTGATAATTATGTTATTAATAGATTGCACATTTTTAAAAATATGTAAGTCAAATAGTTTAACTTTTTATCATATTGAATATATTTATTAGTAACTGAACTAATATTTGCTACTAAAGCGTTGCCACACTGTCCATATTTATGTGTTCACTTTATGAGGTTTTGGTAAGTGCAGCATAGAAAGGGAAATTTATGAATCATATTTTCTTGTTTTTTTTTGTTGTAAATTCATGAATATTTACATTGTAGCATACAAATTTGTTATCTTTTAATTGGCCCGCTTTTTAATTAATTTCTTATCTGCGACACAAATCAGTTTGGCTTCTGCTCCTCCTATTCACTATGTGTGTACACATTTTATTAATCCTTTCACACGACGACCTGTGTATGTACGTGTGTGTTCGTGTATGTGTGTGTGTGTGTGTGTGTATGCATGTATGTAATCTTTTGTTCAAAGAACACCGCGTCTAATGCATTACGAGAAATCTGCGCAACAAACCTAAATATGTATGTAGACATGCACATACATACATACACACACAAATAAAATCCTTTCGTTTGCCACAATCAAATGCAAAGGGGGAACGAGCACAAACACACACACACACACCCCTGTTTTTAAAACAGGCACACACAGTCGCGCGCACTCACATACATACATATTTATGTAAATTTATTGTGGTTACAAATTACGGAAATACGCACAAATGTTAATATATATGTACGTCTGTAGATATGTATGCTTGTGGATTTGTGTATGTTTTGTTACCATTATTTGTAATTGGTTATGGGTCTGATTTGACACACATGCACGACATACAAATTTATGTGCGCGAGTGTGTTTGTAAGAGTGTGTGTTGTGTATGTGTTAGACACGTTCAATGATGCTGCTGCTGCTGCTACTGCTCCACATATCTCAAGTTATTACATACATACATATATGTTTGTATGAATTTATGTTGTACACTTGTATGTATGTATTTTAACTAACTGCACGACTTGTTTACGGTAGCAAAAGATGCGTGTCTTTTCAAAACATGTATTCACATACATGCACACATTCACATGTACACAAATATATATTAAACCATTCTTGCGCTGTCTGCGAGAGCGGTAAACATACACACATATATATGCATACTCAACTCCTTACACGCACACGAACACACACTCGCGCACACATGCATATATTTGTGAATTGAAATTTGTTTGTAAACTTTGTTTATATGCTGAGCATACATATTTTGTTTGTATGTACACTTTGTTTATGTATGCATTTTTTTGTTGATGCGAGATATTTATGTATCTTACATTTGTTTATATGTATTCCTGCATTTACCACTAGCACAATTTGGTCAATTAGTTACGCACAAATACATACATATTAGCATGGACGAATGCATTTATTAAATATGATATAAATTCAACCGCGTTGCGTACATTAATATGTATGTATGCATTTTTATGTATATATCAATCACAAAACGTACAGAAAACGCATCCAAAAGAAATAAAGAAGCGCGCTGTGGTTGACTATGAACGGAAAATTGTAAATAACTGCAGAACTTGTTTGCCATTGAAGTCTTTCGTGGTGAGTTGCTTATAACTGAATAACAACATGCATATCGATCTCTACGATATTTGTCAACGATAAGTTTAATATTTTTTCAACTTGGTGGCAGCACCAAATGTTGCGACACTTTGCATATGTTGCGAAACATGGACAGTAACTAATTCTTTCTTCTCTGATAGTATTGTTCTTAGAGCTTATCAGGATATTTTAAAAGCCATAGCATTTTGTCTTTTAATATTGACTGTTTAAAAAGATTTCTTGATATTAAGTTGTGTGTAAAATGGTAAGAGTTATTCTTTTCCAATTAAAAACGATAGCGTTACCGATATTTTTGAGGAGTTAACGATATTGTTAGGGAGCCCTGTGCGATAACTTTAGCAGCTTGGTAGCAATACTTCTTTAGTTCTCTACCAATAACTTAAAATATATAATTATATATTAATTAAAAGGGCATTTATTATTTTAAAATAAGTAAGTTAGTTCGTAGCTTAAACTAAAATATGTGCTTCATTTCATGTTTGATATATGTTATAAATTCAACCACTACATATTTTGTGTTTCACTCTCTACTGTTCCAGTATTGCATACCGTCATAACTAACTGATTTGTTATGAATTGGACAATTTTGTCGGGCTCAAATCGTGTTTACATTCATGCAAACCTGTTGCTCACGCTCAACTCAAACCTGATCTTGTCAACACGCATACACACACACACACACACACACATATTTCCATTCACATGCACACACTAACTGTTATGTACAGTCACTCATACATGCATTAACACAACGATTGATGGGTGTGTGCGTGTGTGAAGTTGAAGTTGTTCGTTCTTAGTATCAGTTCATTTTCAATTTTCGGTTCGAAATGTTGTATGCGTACGGACTGTAATAACTTACTATACTTGTTTACATTCATACATAAATCTACGTACGTAATTATACTAGACAAAACGCATAAATTAACGCAGAAATTGTGAACACAAATACCAATACCTGTATACGTATATAAAAATGCATAAAATTGTCATTGTTTCAGTTTAAAACACACACAAACATATACATATATATACATGCATGTGTACAAATAAAATTATATATACATAAGTGCTTATTAATGCTACGACTTAAACAAGTGCACAAACCATACATACGTATATTTGCATGTACGTCAGTTCATAGGAAGTGAAAGAAGGTTAAACATTATTTAAAAGAGTGTGCTGATTTCCCTTTTTTTTGTTGTAAAAGAAATACTCGCATACTAATACAAATGTACATTTGTACATACATTCCATTGGATGTATTAACACATTGATAGCATTCGTACTTGTCCGTAAAGAATAAACATTAATGCGTTTTAATCTACGAATGTTGATACTCATACTCACAAATATGTACATGTTCATATTTGTTCGTATGTATATATGTATGTACGTTAATGCATAAGCCTTACTCTCTCCACTGCGTATGTATATTAACAAACCTATTTAACACAAATACATTTATTTTGCGTGTGAATGTGTATGCATGCATACATATGCAGATTTAAAAACCTACTTATGTATGTACGAATTAACTTAAATCCGAACATAACAAATTGACTACGTATGATAAATACAGTGTGTGTGTGTGTTTGTATGTGTGTATGTAGAAATATTTCTGTGATCATATATGCTTAACTAAGTAAATAACGAGTCATACTTGTGGTATGTGTACATAGCAAAAAAATATACATATTATCCTATGTATGTGTGATAGTTGATTTGCGATTGTATGAGTACTCATTAGTATAATAATCGATGTATGTATCATGTATAGGCATATTAATGTGTTAATAAGGCAATTGTAATTAGTTCCAAATGCACTTAAGGTTTGTGATCTAGTTCCAAACTCAACTTTGAATTGCATGCACAAGTTCATTAAAATCTCCATCTTAATAACAGCTGCAAGCAACTCTATCCACATGGTAGAAGTTGAGTAGGAGTAAAAATGGGATTGCTTAAAGATACCCTGTACCTGCACATTGTGGTTCCCATGGGAACGATCGCCTTATGTTTACAAGACTGTATCTAAACGATAAACAACATAAATATTGATTGATTTGTATTTACTTTCAGTGGACAACAACTCTAGGGAGCAGCAAGTTCCACAATAGATGTATTCCTTTGTGTTGTAAAGGAACTGACGATCAGTGCTTGCTGTGTGCCTTTGTGATTAACCCAAAATATTATGCCATATATCACAAATTAACACAGAACGCGATAAGACAACAAGCAAGATGAGCAATAGCAACGCTTCTATGGATAATACATGCGATCAGGACTATACAGAATTCCTCAATGAATATCTATTGCAAACAAATCTACCCGGCAATGAACCGGAGACACATTATGAAGGTTTGGAATACTCAATTCATAACTATTCTGCACCCATATCAACAGATCAAATGTGTAGGCCATTAATTGTTGTCTATCTATATATATAATTATAAATATATGGATAATTACGCCTCGTAATTAAGTTTTGTCTGCATATTTATACACATACTCTCGCTGATTTCCACACCTAATATCCACAGAATGCTAAATAAGGCTTGCAATGCGAATCAAGTTGTTTTTTATTTATTTTTTTTTCTCTGTCTTGGGCGGCACGTAGACTTAATCGAAAAAAAGAAATAAGAACAAAATGCTTTTGTAGCTACGCAAATGTTTTTCTAAGTACTATCTGACAGTCTCTCTTGTTTGCTTATTGATAAACACAGGCAAATTCTTCTTAAAATGTATATGCAATGTAAGTTTTTGTTAGTATTTTGATAAACTTAATGGCACTTAATAGCGATAATATATATATATTTGCTGTGGTATAAAATCTTTAAAATTTTATGTCTTAAAAATTTTATGTCTTACAGATGGCGAAATGGAAGCCGAATGGTTAATATCTGCTGGATATCCCGAATTGACAAAGCCTTTTGAGAGAGTAAGTCAACTTGAAGAGATGCTTATCAAGCACAAATTTAACTTATCTCAACTTTTCTAGGGCATCGAGCTACGTTCGACAGTTTTGGAGCCCGTTTTGGCAACACTCTCAAGGCCACATGCGGAGGCGATTAAACAAAGAGTGCGAGCGCTTAATCATACAGTTCGAGGACGTACTAAAAACCGTTCGAAACGCAAACCCGATATACGCGATGTATTTCGCGATTTTGATGTAAGATAAGCAACGAGTTTGATTGAATATCAGTGCAAGTTTATTAAATAGTTTTTCTTTACAGGAATCAAGTACGGGCACTAGATCCCGTAGTGCAACACCCGACTCATTGGATTCCGTACACGGTGACGATGTGTGGGGCAATCCCTCAATGTAATATGTTATCACTACTAAAACATAAGCGTATCACTCACCTTGTTTTTTTCCTTTGTTTGTTTGCAGTCCAAGCTTCGTTAGCATTTCGGATCACAATGCTGCCAACTATAACAATGCTGGCGGTTATCCATCGTTGAGTAAACACTTGAAGCAAAAGATAAGGCGTACGCCTAGTGCTCCACTTAAATCAGCTACATCCACGGATATATTTCGTGGCTCCCAGGTGCGTTGCGATATACCCATGTACTCCTCGGAGGGTATTGAGCTGTTGGGATTCTCGAGGATTGGCACACTGCACATACCGCGCAATCGTTCGGGTTCGGATCCATCATGTTCGATTGGACGTGTTTGTGGACAAAATATGCAAGATTCACAGAGTGAGAATAATACCTCGTCGGGTGATTCAAGCGATGAGTATCTACCAAATACGACGCGTATCTCAACGACTGAGAAAATACTTAACAAAATGAACCTGGAGACGCCTCAGCAACAACAGCAGCAGCAACAGCAACAACAGCTGCAGCAGCAGCAGCAGCAAGAACAAAAAATGGATAACTCCTCGCCGTCGTCACCAGATGGCATTAGCTTTGAAAGTATGTGCCGAGATAATTCTAGTCAGGATGATGGCATTGATACCGTGGACAGCAACATTATACTACAGGAATACAATAATAACACCGATATAAATACGATAAGCGAAACAGATTTGAAACGTTTGCAACCGATCTTTTGGTTGGAGTTAGCCACAGTGTTTGATCGCAATCATGTCTCATTGGATAAACGAAAACCATTCAAGAGACGTCGCAAAGAGGAGGGCAGCCTATTTGGTGTATCATTGAATGCTCTAATACGCCGGGATCAACAACTCTCTGGCATGGATTCAACATTAGTGCCGCACTTTTTAGAGGGTCTGCTCGAGGAGCTGTCAAAGCGTGGCACACGAGAGGAGGGAATTTTGCGTGTAGCTGGACAGAAACACAAGGTTATATGATTATAGCTCAAAAATTGAATTTATTAATAATTTTCAACATTTTGCTTGCAGACTGAATTAATTTACAATGAATTAGAATCAAGTTTTTATCAGAAGCCAGAAAAATTCGCCCAACTATTAAGCAACGCAAGTGTCCATGAGTTGAGTGCGCTGCTCAAGCGTTGGCTTCGTGAGCTACCACAACCATTGTTGACCAGCGAGCTCATCCAACTATTCTATCAATGTCACACATTACCCCCAATGGATCAAATACGCGCTTTATCCATATTATGTCAGATGTTACCACATGAGAATCGCAACACATTGCGTTCGATATTACGTTTTCTCAACTCAATTATTGACTTGAAGGATATTAATAAGATGAATTTACATAATGTATCGACGATTATAGCGCCATCATTCTTTCCGCCACGCTATATACATCCGATGGACAAGAACAGCATTGCGGAGCAAGTGAAAATGGCCGCACTATGCTGTCGCCTGACAAATGTGTTAATAACGCGTAGCGAAAGTCTCTTCCAGGTGCCCGATAATCTGATAGCCGAGTCGCGCAATCAAACAGCTCGACAGGTTAGTTAGTAATCCAGATCCTTTAGAACCCTTTTATATATTATTCTCTTGCTATTTTCAGGGCAAGCGAGGCGTTCGGCGTTCAAATAAGCCATCTATAATACATACGAGGCCCATGCCTGGACCCTCGGCAATAACAAATACAAGAAATACCGAAATAAGCAATGATCATAGAAATGTCACAACTATTGCACGTAGTCCATCATTTAATCCAAGTCATGTGCACCGCTTTGTAGTCTAAGAGAAAAGGGTCAATGTGTGCTGTTTCCGTTTTCGTTTCCGTTTCATTTCTATTTCTTTCAATCATTTTGTTTTAATTTCACTAATGTATTATCTTTTTGCATTTATGCAATATAATGTATATTCAACAATATGAAAATGTTTTAGTAAATAATGTGTACTAAAATTTAGAAATTAAAAAAGAAAAGAAAACTATTTGGCCCAGAAATAATGTGCTTTCTATTGTTAATTATAATTGTCACAAAAAAAAAAATTAATTACTTTGCATGTACAAAATAATTATGAATACCATGTTGTTATAAAAATTTTATTATTTTTCTTTTAAAGCTGTTAAAAACAAGGGTTGGGAGGCAATAAAAACAAAAGAAACATTTGACTCGATCAATAAATCAATAAATATGTTGTTGCATATACATATAAATGGATATTAAACATATTGTTATTAATTAACATTCGAGTAGACATTCACTTCCATCCTTCAACTTGCGATGTTTACTGGGTCACGGCCCCACACAGACTGAGCTCTGCAACACGATCAAGTACTGCTTTTATACGTCAAGGTGAATATGATACGTGACGTCACACATGTGGGGAAAACTGCTATCACGTGCTGATCGACGTGAAGAGAACAAAACCAAATTCATTTTGAATAACAAAAATGTTTATTACAATTTTGAAAGTAGCTTAAACTTAAGAAAAAAATGTTATAGATCATCAAATTTATATTTATATCATACTTAAACGAAAACATTTACAATAAATTCCCATATATTTTTTTTTGTATATTACAGTGCTAATAAATCTGGTACATTAAACGAATACATAAAAACATTTGTAATATGGGAGCAAATAAAGCTAGGGTCAATTTTGTATCTAAATATGCGTATGTACGTGTATTAGTCATGCAAACGGGAATCATAATCTGTGGTTACAGTGTGTGGTTTTGTATTATTAACCATGCTCTTGTTAAACTCCACTAAACGTGGCTTCTCCTGCGATACGGCTGCTGCTGCCTGATTTTTTGGGCCAACCATAAAGAAGGTGCGAACACGTGGCTTTTCCGGTTTTATCATTTTATCCTGTAATTTAATCGTGCCAATTGTCTTATTGTTGTTGATATTGCTGTTGTTGATGTTAATAAATGAGCCTTGCTTTGGCTTCATTTGCCATTTGGTTGCATTCGGTCGGAGCCTAGCTGGTATCATATGAGATTTGAGTTCCAATTCTTTCGTGTTGAATACCTCACAATCCACCTGCATCATCATGATGTCGCCATTATTTGTTGGATCTGCTGTGGGCAGCAGCAATGACATTTTGGGACGCACATTTTTATTATTCGTTGATGGCGATAGCAGAATATGATCCGTATTGAATGAAAGCACATAAAATGTATCATCCTGTCGCTTGATGCCTTTAAACAAATCCGGTTCGCCATTGCCATAAGTGTTTCCATCATTACCATTGCTATGTCGATCCAATTTTCGTTGTTTGAGTTCCATTTCCGTTAAGCCCATAAATTTCTTGCGTTTGCCCAGGCCAGCAGTTTGTCCACCGTCCATGTCCGGCAATTCCAAATAGTCTGTCGAAAATTTAAAACCATGTCCTTTATCCGTTTCCATGTCAAATTTCGTATTCATGCTCAGATTGTGATAGCCACTAACATTGATCAGCTTCTCCAAGTTGAGTGTCAAGCGAGAGTATTCCGTTTGGTTGCCACTAGAATCGTTACATTTACTTAAAGTTGGTGTCGTTGATGAAAAGCTCAATGGCGGCGGATCGGTGTCACTTTTAAGCCTGGCAACTGTTGTCGAATTCCAATTCTCTGTTTTTGCTGCACTATTATTGCTGTTCCGGCTGCTTGGTCTTAGGAAATGTAATGGTGGCATCACCAACTCCTCTGCCTGACGGCTGCTTCGGT
Source organism: Scaptomyza caliginosa (assembly GCA_035044725.1). NCBI lineage: Eukaryota > Metazoa > Arthropoda > Insecta > Diptera > Drosophilidae > Scaptomyza > Scaptomyza caliginosa. Next base: position 215,438 of record JAWNNR010000097.1, on the reverse strand, counting down.
TCAACTTCTCGTTGTATTCCTCCTCCGACTCCACCCAAAGTAAACGACGACCAATTGGCACTGGTTCATTCACATTCGAGTCGGAATTGGCTGTGGCTGCAGCTGTATTGCTGCTGTCCACATCGAGACTTTGTCTGGTCAGATACGAATGGAAATTGCCAGCGTTTAATGTGACCATAAAAGCCATGGCGAAGAGCACAGCTACATTCTTCTTAACGGTAGCTGCATTCATGTGCTGCCTAAAACTTCTCGAACTTGGCTTGGGCGCTATCTTAATATTCTGCTCCGGCTTGTTCGTGCTTAACGAGTGTAGAACAAAATCGCAGACACTGCCCTTGCGACACTTGCATGTCTTGGCCAAAGCAACCAGTTGATTGCGTAAATTCACATTTTCCTGTAATAACAAATGATAAGAAAATTTAGATTAACATAACTATATCTTGAAGAGGTTTGTTGATTAGAAAACTTTACAACTAATGCAGCTACTTACCCCTTTTAGCGTAAAGTTCTCCTTCTCCAAGTTGTTGATACGCGTCTCCAATGAGTCAACATATTCCTTCTTCTTTTTACGTGACAATGATGCCGATTGACGATTTTTAATCATACGCTGTTGCTTTTTATACATCTTCTCATCGATTGTGCTCTTGCGTATGTAGTGAGCAGGTTCTGGCTCCAAGGAGCTCTCACGATTGAATGTGGTTTGATTCTGTTGTCGCAGCAAATTGGACGGGTGTTGTGTTTTGGGCTGTGTTACATTATGAAAGATCTGTTGTTGTGGTTGTTGCTGTTGTGTCTTTGTTGCTGCATGTCTCATAACAATTTTGGGCATTTGTGGCTTAACACTACCATTGATCTTGGCACCTTTCGAGCCATTCAAGTTCATTTTTTGCATTAGAGCCTTGTAATCATTGGTGGAGAGAAATATGGTCTTGGTCTTGCCAACATTATCCGCAGACTGTTCAATTGACAACTTTTCTTGAGCAGGTTTTTGGGGCTTGGGTGCAAAATTAGCATTCAGATTGACGGGCAAGTAAGCTGCTGTTGTTTTTGCGGGAATTGGCACATTTTTCAACTGAGTAACGACTGCTGGAGTTGTTATCGATTTCTCTTTTGGCTGCTGCTGCTGTGGCTGTTCGTTAAGGGCGTGTATGAGTGTTGGAGGTGAAAGTTCAGGCATTTGAAATACACTTTCATTTGGAATACTGTCTTCATTTGTTATCTTATAGTTTTGCACATATGTCGCAGCGGTCATCTGTAATGGCATATCAGTTTGTTTTCGTTGGCTATTATGCGATGCATCCGAGGTATCACTGTGTACACCACTTGTTGAGCTGCCACTGAAGCTGCCACAGCTTTCTGTAGGCGAGGGTGTATCGCGATCATGATGCATATGCTGTTCAAATAGATTGCCACAAGTTAGTTTTTCAATTTCAGTGTTCACGCTGCACACATTCATGGAATCGTCCATGGACGATGTAAAGATCGTATCATCGGTTGTCCAACTTTGTGTGGAGCCCGCCTCCAAATTGTTAAAATTAAGCTCCAAGTCATTATGATGGCTATCGGGCGCTGTTTGAAACAAGTCTGAGAACAAATTGTCACTTGCCGCTGCACTCTCATGACCCTGGGGCAAGAACGTATTAAGGTCCAGAGAAGAATCGAGGTGTGACACCGTTGAGCTTATTATCTCGTCAAAATCATTATGGTGTATGCCATAGTCATTAGGCGATGACATAAATGACGACAATTCGTCTGAAAAAAAAACAAAAATATAATTATTATGTGATTAATGCGTAAAAACAAAAGAAGTAATTAAATATTAGTACAAGTATTCAAAACATTGTCCTTGAGTAAACCACTACGGAAGTTACATTTATTTTAATCTGATTGTCTTCAAATTGCTTGAATATAATTTGAAAATTATGTACATACAATTTAACCGGCGTGCAAAATATTCTGAAAGCCCGGGCAAAGCCGGGACACACCCTTTAGTATGTAAATAAATTTCCAGTTACACATATATACATACAAACAAACAAGAATTTGCATGTTGTTTTGGTTCTTTCAAATAACGGTGAATACTTTCAACATACACTCTGCATTAGCATTAAGGCCATGTTCTCAATAACTTGCAATATTTGAACACGAGTTCATTTGTATGACGCAAATTAATGCTGATTATCAGCAATCATTCAAAAGAAGACAAAAAAATAATATAGAAGAAACAAGTGTGTTTACACACATACACGAGACCATTAATGTACTTCTGCATTGAGCATGATGACAAAACGCATGTCTTTCACTTTTTATTTGAATACGTTCACAATTTCACACATTGAACAACTAATGCGTAGGGTTTATTTGTGAATGCACAAGTGCATACACATACATACACACTTTTTAATCCAATTAAAAACCTACCATAGAAGCAATCGTCTACATCCATGTCACTGGGTGTTTTTTTTTATGTATCCTTGTCAATGAAGCCGCTTAATTTATCCATAACAAATTATTGAAATGCAATTTTCCGATCAATATGTTCAATGCCTTTCACTTAACAAAAATTCAACCCAATTGTCGACGAAAGCAAAAAACGACTGCTGATGACACTTTAGGCTTGAACTTATCGTTAAAACTATCGATAGCAACTTGGTGAACTCCTTACACCATCGATAGCGCAATTGGATCGCCTTCAGGGCAGTGCAGCCAGCTTGAACCTTTTTAGCACTATATTTTGGCAGTATTCTCTAGCTAACACAGCTCCCATTTTAATTTCAAGCACAACTTTCTTACCATAAACTTTATTTAAATAGTATTTTTTACAAAAAATTGTATTGTAAGCAACTAAGTCTTTGGATAAAAAACTAATATTAATGTGTGTGCTCATTCGGACTTTACGCGTTTTTTGAATGACTCTGAGTATAGCAACCAAATTCCCTAAGATTTAGGATATTTGGTATTGTTTCTCAAGACAAATGCCAACGAGTAGCAGGCATAATGACAAATGTGCTATGATCCTTGAAGCATTCGAGGTCAATTGAATGCTATCAATAAAAAGGTTGTATGTGCAACTGCTGGGTGGTTTCACGAACGTTGTGAAATTCGGATAACGTATAATCTCCGAGGGCTGCAATGGTAAATGTATTTAATACTTCAAAGCGTTAACAATTAGAATATCTTTACTTACAATTGAAATTGATTCGTTGGCCACACGACAAAATGTCATATGTTTGCCAGTTATCATGGCATGCTCTACGCGTTTGGTAAATAATGGCTCTGACCAAGGTAGCTGATTTATGTGCGAGAGGAAAGTGCGATCATGGAACTCCACGGGATCCGATATAAGCAGTTTGTCTTTAAGAAGTTTGATTATTAAAATGTTACTTAATACGTTCTATAATAACTTACTCAACAACGATTCCTCAACAGCAATGTCTTCAGCAGTCATATTAGTTCGAATGGGCTTTGTTTTGCCATAAATCGTATTGGGCATATAATCCAAAAGGTTTCCATTGTATAGAAATAAGTTTTCCACATCTGTCATATTCAATGAATAGAACTCATTGATGCCAAACATCTCAAAGAACTCACGCACTGGTGTCATGCTATAGCATCCAGCTAGCTCAATCTTGGGATAATATGTAATGAAAGACAAACACATCTCTTGCTTCGTCGAGTAACCGCCAAAAGTGGCCCTTTTGCGCTGTTGCGTATCATAGGCACAATCGGTTATTATGTAATCTCCCGGTAATACGATCGTTTCATTGGCCAATTGATGAAATTGTTGATACTTGTAATCATAGTTATCATCCTCAATGATGCGTTTCAGCTCCTTGCCACCACGCACATGACGCAGGCTCATTTTGCGACCAGCGCGATGCGTATGCAAAGTGCCCGATATAATCTTAATGCCATTGTCAGGAAACAGCTAAAAATAAACGGAATCTTAGCAAAAATACTTGTAGAACATAAGAATTAAAACTTACAACATTTGAGCAGGATGGTCCACAGATGCCAACATTGCGATACAACTTTTGACCAGGCGGTATAATTTGCGTATCAGAAATGGAAACACCGCTTATAATAATACCACCATCATTCGCTCGCAATTGCGGTGTATAGTGAATACGGAAGCCAGAATGATCAACAGCTGAAATTGACGAAATATTAACATAAATTTTCCTTGTTGTGATTTGTTCTTTAACTTACCACGCAAGGCATTCGGATTGTCATAGTGTATCTCGAGCATGTAATATTTGACACCGGCTGGACCACCCATGGGTATTCCCACATGTGCTGGCAAAAATTGTCCACTTGCGCCCACTGACCAAACAGCCACGGGTGTCGAACAGGAATCCCAATCTCTTGGAGTTAACGAATTACTGTTGCACACCGTTCCCGTACTTCTAACCCAAACATCCCATGAGGCAGAATCGGAGCCTGGATACGATTTCGTGGAGCATTCAAATAGAGTCATATGGTGCACAACGGTTTCATCAGTTTTTCTATAACAAATAAGATTTCCTGTTAAATACGTTATTCTTTTAGTTGATAACCTTGTACTTACGCAACATGTGTCAGGAGTGGCTCATAGCCAACTATGTGATGCTTATGATTCAGATGAGGGGAACTTAAGATTTTACACCAATAAAGTGTATCCATTGAGGGTTCAATAGTCACATTGTTAACCGTTATGTCCCATTGATGCGTTTCCTGCTTGTTACGCATTGTGTCCTTGCGAAACACGGGATTTAATAAATGCATTGGTTTCGCTCCGCGATTCTTGCCGTGTCCCTCTAAATTACCATGTATTGGATCTGTGTTGCCAAAGGACCACAGCACTTTAATAGTGTCGCCCTGTAAAGTAATAAAAATATTAATTATTCAGCATTACCATTTGGTATTGTTATTCTACTTACGCTTAGGGGCATATCATAAGGATCACAAGTTTCAATTAAACGCTTAAACTCAACATATGTGTGTGTACCATTTTGATGGCCATTGAGCACATGGTAGTTCTGTGTGTCGTCCTGAATGGGTGCTGCGTGCGGATGTAAAGTTGTGCCGTGACAATCCTAAAAACAACAATATTAACACGAATTATTAAAATTTTTATTGAATGTTCACTGTAACACATACATACACATTGTATATGCTTGCAAAACTTAACGTTCCAGTACTGACTGGAATATCACTATTTCCAAAATTTACTCACCAGTGCATTTGGTTTGCCCGTGTGATCATCGACCCATAACAAAACCATATCCGCACTGGACATGCGTCCGTCTTTGCGCGAGAAACCAAGGCCAATGAAGCCACGCGTGTTAACAGTGACTTTAAAATGAATTTCCTTATCCTTGATTCCCCATTGGAGCCAATACAAGCCATTGGCATCCATCATTTCCAGACGCTGCCAATTCTGATGATGCACATATCCTTTGTGATCGTCATGGCTGTGATGCGCACAGTTTGCATACTGATGCATAGAAACGATAATAAAACATAGCTTTACGAATATTTCGAGCATCATTTTAATGCGTTTCTCGTTTGTTTTTTATGAAACCTTAAATGTTCTTGGTTTTTTTAATACAATTCGAATAATTATTTGATTTGTATTTTAAGTTTTCGACACTCAGAACTTTGCGCCTTTTGTGCGATTGCACTCCTTTTCCGCTTTAATTTGGCTTCAATACAACGCACACGCACATACTTCCAGGGGAAGGTCATTTTACAAGCCGGCAGATGTTCAGAAGGAACTAACACACCACCTTTTCGATACAGGTATACACAAACGTTCAAAAATACATATGTACAGGCACACATACACAAACAAGCGATCGACTGGATGCCAACAGCATATCGATACCTCATTATCTACCAAAAAATTTGCGTTTACACAAGGATCGATAGACTTTTGACTCGATTGATCTCGATCACCCAGTTATCGATATAATTATATTCAAAGAACAAGGGCAATTTCTTATATACTTACGATATATATATGTTTTATTACAACTTCCCGTAGTGAATTAAATACAAGGATAATTTAACAGTGATTCTATTTACAATTTATATTGGATGATTGCAGCGCAGCGTTTTATGAATAATACTTATACGTTATTGAACAATTTTTAAAAGAATTAACTAGTTTTTTTTTATGTCGCTACAATAAAAAATTAAAGAAATAAGTTATTATTTGTAAAGGATAACAACATTAAAATTATAGAAGGTTTTGCATATATAAAATTGGCTATAATGCATGGATTTTGCTATTATACAGTCGGATACACTCATAACCGACCAGAAATTCGTCTCTCGTTCAGTAATTAAACTTTGTATATTACATTAATATAATTAAAGAAGTTCTCTCTTAGTTCAAGTCACTGGGCCCAATGTCATACTGTTACTTTGTGGCTGTGGCATTCGAGGACGTATCATCATAGTGGCCTTCTTCAGTGTATAATCCCAGCCTCGCCAGCGGAACCAAACAATGCCCTGACGCGCTGTCAAATCTTGCGGATCATGCAGATAGAGTCCATTGAGACCACGACCACATGACTTCCACCACCAACCACCCTGAAAAATATTGAAACTATTATTCAAGCTCTGTATATTATTTGTTCAAATGTAACCTACCTTCAGCATGCTTGCACAATTAAGTGAGCTACGATCATTGTCCTTATTGTAAGTGGAGAATGGACTGTTATTCGATCCATACCATGGGTCATTTAATGAATCACCCGCATTTCCTTCATACCCATCGATTTCGAGCTTGTAATAATCGGCTTCGGAATGTATTTTAAAGTGCGAATACTGAGCAAATCTACAAATAAAGAATATTGTCATTAAATGGCTATCTGAATATTTAAATAAAGTTATTACTCACCGTTTGTTGCCTTCAAAATCTTCCAGTTCAACACGCAATGCATACTCTTCATTATTTGTTAGCATATAAATGTTTTCATTGCCCAACCAGAATTCTTTTGCCGGTTCGCCAAAACCATTTTTATAATCCGCCCAATCACGATTGAAGTTCTCACGTGGTTCTCCGAAATCATCTCTGCGTTGAATAACCTAAGATTAAAGAGAAGCTTAATATTGTTTCTTAATTAAAACTTTATTAATATTTTACCGTCCAGCCACCATCCGAAATATTCTGTTCACAAAACACCTTCAAGAACCAATATGTTGTGCCACGTATTTGTAGATAAAATACACCAGATTGTTTCATGCCAGCATTTAAAATGTCAACACATGAAAAGCCCTAGAAAAGAAGATATTTAAATTGATTTAAATATTTGGCGAACGCGCGTATTCCTATATTGGTATTTATTTGGTATATTTTTTATTGACCGCCATTTTGGAATTTGAAGAGTTGGTCACACACACACTTTTTCCAGCGTTTATCCAGCGAATCTCAATGTTTACCAAAACAAAATGTATTATACTTGTATTTATTTCGCAATTCGCTCTTGCGGCTTGCAAAGAACAAATATTGGATGTTGAAAAAACGCTCGTCTGGGGACCAGGACTTAAGCCAGACGACATTGTGCTGCCAGCCAGATATTTTTTTATCCATGCCGTCGACAGGAGTGGGAACAAGTAATTAACATAAATAAAATGCATAAATTATGACTCCTGAGATGAGTTAACATTTTTGTTTGTTTTCGGCAGATTCGTTTCGCGCACACATGTCAAGTTTAAGGTCGAGATAAATGGCAACTCACCGCACGGCAAATGCCGTTCCAATATAAATCAAATTGATCGCGGCGATGGATCAACAATTGTTCGTTACACGATCGCCGATTGGTGTGAAAATGTTGAGATTAATATTCAATATAACAACTCGCATGTCGCACAATCACCCTATTATATACGCGGCAAAGTGTACTCGGAGAAGTGCTATTGTCCGCAGGAGCTGAATCTTTGGCTTTTGAACAATGATTGTTCAGCGTTCGCTGCGGACAAGCAAATCGCTTGGGATTTGCATTCGTTTAAGCGTGTTAACTTCAGTGCCATACGAGATAATCTTGTGAAGCGTTACAATGCTCCGGAGAGCATATCATTGTGCCATTATGTGGTTAAGAATCAACAGATTTGGCGTAACTGCTATGGTAAATATACCGGCTTCAAGATGTTCATGGATGCCACTTTATCGGCCTTGAGTCGCGTTGTTCTCCTGCCCGATATGGAGTTTTACTTAAACCTTGGCGACTGGCCACTGTCCAAGAAAGGCGGACAGCAGCGCACATCGGGGCCATATCCAATATTCTCGTGGTGCGGCAGTGACGATACATATGATATAACATTGCCTACCTACGACATAACAGAGTCAACCATTGAGAATATGGGCAGAGTTATGTTGGATATGTTATCCGTGCAAGAGGATAACTATCCCTGGGCCGAAAAGGAGGAGAAGGCTTTCTTTCGTGGCCGTGACTCGCGCCGAGAACGTTTACAGCTTATAGATTTGGCTAGAAAACATCCGGATGCCATCAATGCGGCCATTACAAATTTCTTTTTCTTTCGCAATGAGGAGCATAAATATGGTCCCAAAGTGCCGCACATATCATTTATGGACTTTTTTAAGGTATGTATTGTGTTGGTCATATAACAAGCTGGGGAAAAAGTGAATGTAATTTTGTAATTCTCTTTTGCAGTACAAATATCAATTGAATATTGATGGAGCTGTTGCGGCATATCGTTTTCCCTATTTACTAGCGGGTGGATCGTTGGTTTTCAAACAAGATTCACCATATTACGAGCATTTTTATAGCAAGCTAACGCCATACAAACATTATGTGCCTATCAAGCGTGATCTGAGTGATGTAATTGAAAAAATCGCTTGGGCCAGAGAAAATGATTTACGTGTTAAGGAAATTATTGCAACGGCACGCGCATTTGTCGATGAAAATCTTTTGCCACAACACATCTATTGTTATCATGCAGCATTATTTAAAGAATGGAGTACACGACTTGTCGCACCCGTTGAAGTGCTTAGCGGCATGGAAAGACTTAATACCAGCCACACATGCTCTTGCAAAGAAAAACTGCCCAGAGATGAGCTTTAAATTATTTATCCTTTGTTTTCTATTACATCCACATAAAAAGACACACAGTATTTGATAAGAAAAGTAGTGAAATCTTTAAAAATAATATTGCTTTTGATTTACCTTGACATCCTTTAGGGTATATATATCGCTGGTAAAGGTATTATTGACAACGGCTGGCTTATTCTTCACACTGGGAAAGATGACGCCACCTTTGCGGAAAGCCGACTTTGTTGGTGTTGCATTCCATGCTGGAGCATTGGCCGATGTTGTCAGCGTACCATTTAACACAATGCCCAAGATGCTGTTTAAGCTGGTGCTCGATGCTGTTAAGTGACTGTTGGTAGCAGTAGGGGTACTCAGTGTAGGATAGGGTGTTGTTGAGGCATTAGCTGTTCGTGTTGCTGGCGACGCCGTTGTTGCGGGCTCAATTAGATCCGTCAAGCTCTCTTCAAGCACAGAGTATCTATTAAAAGGTAATATATTAAATGATTTATACTTAGTCTATAGCAAATAGTTTGTACCTGCTTGGATCGTATTCTACCAAACGATCAATAGTTGGATCCACCAGCAGATCTGTGGGTCTTTGTGCCAATATTTGTACATCATCCTCTTGCTTCTTCAAACGCTTCTCCACCATATCCAAATTGTTAATGATCAAATTCGTTTTGGTCTTTAAATCCTGATGGATTTCACCAATGGCACGCTCCTGCCGCTGTGTTTGTGTGAGTAACGCATCCGATTTGGGCAACAGATGATCAACAGAGGACTTTGTGCCCACCACCACATCCCAGACCTCATCCATTTTCTCCGATACGGATACCATGGGACGCATTTGCTTAACCAATGCATCGATCTTGCTCGATTTAATGGTGGCCGGCATTGCCGTTGTTGTCACATTAAAGCCACCAGTTTGCTCATGATGATCGACAACGGCATCGTGTATATCGTTCATCATGCGCAACATGCGACCTATATTCTCCGATTCGATGTTAATGTGAAACTGCAGCTTTTTGTCAATGTTGTCCGTTGAGTCGCGCAGTTGATTAACTTCCGATGAGACATGTGTCATTACTTCAGCTGTCATCGCTTTTGTAATCTCAACGACATTCATTGTTATCGGTTTTTTCTCACTTGCCTCCGCATTAAATTCATCCACTTGCAAAAAGTTACTATCGATTTGGGTTTTCAACACCTCCAGTTTCGTATCAATATCACTGACCTTTTGATCTAGTCGCACCAAACGGCTATCCAGCTGTACATTCGATGATATTGTTGGACCTTTGGGCACATGTCTACCATTGTCCGACGTTGAGGAGGAACTCGTTTCGGGCAGCACATAAATCACATTTGATAGTTTTGTATCGAGTTTGTTGAGTTTAACCAAAGCTTCCTCGGTTTTTTCAACATTATTTGTGACACGATGTTCCAACAGTTCGATATGTCCCATTAGATCCTCAACGGATCGTCCAAGATTATCGATGCGTTTCAATTTTCCCTCGAGTGTTGTTATTATTATCTCGAAAATACTTAATAATTGTTGTTCCCTGAAAGGTGGAAATGAATTTACTTATTAATTGCTAACAAGTTGACGCGAGCTCTTGAAATAACAAAGCAAACAAATCAGTTAATTTATTATTTATTTATGCCTTGTTGTTTATTGTTTGCATATAAATAAACAAATAACTTGACCCAGAGTTAGACAAGCTCAAACAAGAAAAAAAAACGGTTTTAAAACGCAAAGGTCGCTTAAAATACTTGTTAACAAATTTTTTGGTTATGCTTTAACATTTGTTTTCTTTTTTGAAAATTATTTTGAAGAATATTCAAAAAACAAGTAATGGAAACTTAAAGTTTAAAGTTGCCAAGTTTTCGCAACTCAGTTCAGTTGGGTTCAATGTGCTTTAAGCCATTGCTTCCTATAAACAAATAACAAAAGGGGAACTCCCCTCCCCTTTTCCACAGTGAAAGCTTTCTCTTGGCACGCCGACAAACATAACAAAGGAAGTCTGATTGCTTCATAACTTTGTAAATACATAAATAAATAAAAAGAAACAAACACTAAGCTAACGAAAACTTTGAATTACCTAATACTAAACTGAATAACTCCTTTAAAGGGTGAGACCAAATTGTTACATATTTTTACTTTATTTACTCTTGGCCACTCCCAATTTAGCGCTAATCAAATGCATTTAAGCGCCGCTTGCACAAAATGCCTGACAACTGAGCGTTGCCAGAGTTTTCGAATTGCAAAATCGACAAAAGAAAAAAAAAACAAATGGTGTATTTTGTGATAGGCCAATAGATAAATCAATGCAAGGCTATCGCTTTAAATGATGTTGTTATACATAGTTTGTATTTTGTTTTTTCAATGACCATAGCCACATGCCAACATTGTTTGTTCGCAGTGCGTTGTGGCATAATTATAAAAAATTTATATTAATTTGCATCACATTCACTTTGGTCCAGCAGCAGCAGCAGCAGCAGCACCAAACAGTCAAACCAGCGCCAGTTATAAACGCGCAGTTTTGGTTTCATTTGCCCATTTCCCACACTCGCTGGCAAGCCAAGCCAGGCCAGGGCAGGCAACAGACCGGTTTTTCACCACTGTTGCCAGTGGCTAGCCAATCAACGTGCCAACAACAACAACAATAACTTCAATGGAGCCAAGCCAACAAACACACACTCATAGTTCATGCTCCAAAATATATATAATATATACCCTATACACCATATAAGGGTTTCATAGGTATTATTAAGTTAGCCAGATTAATTAAAAGCTAAGTTGATTAACTTTTAATGCATCCCTTTGCCATATAAGGCACTTCTTAAATTCAAAGAAAGATCTCTTTTAAAACCATAAATAAACTATGTTATTAGGTTAATAAACCATGTCTAACTAACGTAAATTGCATCCGTTAATAAAAAAAAACGAACGAAACTACAAAAAAATAACCTAAATATTGTAAGACTTTTTTGAAGTTATTTAAGGTTAAGCAAAAAATCAGAAATAAAGCTTAAGCATTTGTCAAGTGCTAAAAATGTTTATAAAAATGCTTAAATATTTTTTCAAGTATTGCAAGCTAACAACAAAAAAAAAGGTTAGTTGGACATTAACATAAAAAAGGAATTTTACTTAAACTAAGCAAAAAAGCTTGTTTGAGATTAGAATGATATTAAAACATGCCAAAAACAACTCAATAAACATTTAAACTTACTAATTAGTTAGTAATTAGAAAGAAATAAGTCGAAACCAAAAAAAATACCCAAAAAACGTTTCTCAAAGCTAGACTTCTCGTAAGCTCTGTAACAATCGAGTATTTAAAACGAGTTGTTTTTTTTTTTGAATAGAAAATACGCTTCGCTGGCTTTTAGCATTATAATAGATTTGTATATAAGACGTTCTGCATTTGTATTTCAACCATGGAGGTCATTTATATAATATTGTGTTCTGTTTTCTCAATTGGTGTAAGCCTCAACAATAATTATTTATCTAAGTATATTTTTTTTCCATTGACCTACTATTTATTTATATTTTTTTGTGTTTCTTGCTGGTTTTACTTATAATTTGGCAGGCATGATAAACAGTTATTTCTTTAAAAAAATATATATCTTCATCTAATTTGATTAATGTTGTTGAATCTTTACAGAATACTTTTTTTTTACTAGCCAATTAGCGAATTTATTTGTGTTGTTGTATGTGTAATGAATTGTTGTATTTTATTTTCTTTTTCATTCATTCAATTGATAGTAGTAGTATGTGTGTGTGTGTGTGTACAGTTAACCAGTATGCGAAAAACCAGTTTTGTTGCCGCAATCTTTTGTTTTGACCATTTGAATTCACACAAAAGCGCACAGACTACATGCATAAATCAAATATATATATATACATATATATAAAAGAGACTAATGCATTTACTTACATATATATATATTTATATTATTTAAAAACAAAAAAATGCATAGATGAAGAAGAAGAGATAGAAAAACCTTACCTTGTCCGCAAGTTTCCATTACGCGTTGAGTTTAATGTTTTTGCAGCAAGCTTAAAGCTTGCAGCCGCTGCATTGCTGCCACTATTTATTTGGCTAGCGCTGGTTCGTGGCAGAGCCAAACGTAAATTCGAATTGCCATTGCCCATAACGGTTCGTGTTGCACCACCAACACCACCAGCGGCACCACCACTGGCCGTATTCGATCCGGAGTTAACATTGCCGGAGTTTGTGGCAGCCAATGCGACCGCATATGTATTGATTATGATTGCAATAACTATCACTATTAACTTGGCTGTTAGCGACAGCCGGCCACTAGGCCGTAAATTCAGCATTACGGCTTGCCACGGACTTTAAAGCCGTGCTTTTATATATATATATATATATATCTCGTTTATTATAGTTGTAGTTTCTTAAAGATTTGTTGTTTTTTCACTTTTACCAAACAGCCTATTAGAAAAAAAATGTATAAAGAATTTGTAATACAAGTAAACTTTAATGCATTTCTTTACTATTATTATTGGCGCATTTAATTGAAAAGTCAAAAAAGCCGTTTTTTAAGTGTTTTGTTGGGTGAGCTTTTGTTGTTGTTGTTGTTGCTGCTGGAGTTGCAAGAGCTTAAATGAGCGAGTAAAGTCTGGTTTTATATAAATGTTACTTTCATAAATGCGATCCGCAGGCGGGTTTGTTACATAGCCAAAGCTTTGACTATTTGAAATCTATTGAAAATTTTAATTGAACATTTTCACTTTACTCTTTACATATATTAATATGCCAATTATAATTATTTGCAGCAAAGTTTACTTGTATAGCTTTTTTTTCCCTATTCACTTATTAAACAGTTATGTATGTATGTATGTATGCATGTACCACATACAGTTACATGAGATCACATGCACATTCTCTTGGATTTGTGATTAATTTTGTTTGAGTTTAACATTTTTGTGGCTTTGTATTGAATATTAGTTTTGTGTATTTGTTGTTTTAAAGTAGTTGAAATGAAAAACCTTTGATAATAAATAATTCACAACCGAACATAACCGTAGGTGAAACTTTTCTGCACACACGACGGCGAGACGAGACGTGCTTAGATCTCGATTTGTCTGTGCCACAATGCAGCTCGAGCTCTTGCTGAAAGTTCGGCCCTAATTAACGGAATACCAACAACATACAAGCAGCAGCACTAGCAGCAGCCGCAGCCGCAGCAGCTTTACAACACAACATTGAGTAATTCACCACACATACAGAGAGCAAAAGTGGAACTCGTTTACTCCATGCCTAACGAAAGTGAGAGTGGTTTTTCAGTATGCTCGACTGTCCGTCTGTGCCTGTGTGTGTGTGTGTATGTCTTAACTATGTATTTTCTCGTGTACGCATAAAATATTTACGAAAAAAAAACAACAACAACAACACCATATTACATTATGTAACAATTGAGTTAAACAGCAGTTATGATAAGATGTGACATCTCAATCACCCTTAAGTTTGTTTACCTTATAATTGGAATATTTTGGTTAATTGTTTTGCTTTTTTTTTTAAGAAAAAACTTGTATAGAAATATTGTTTGCATTTGTTTGTTTTTTTTTTTTATAACAGGCATTAGAAAAAACTCGTTTCTCACTCGGTTAACGAATCTAATTGATGTCCAAGCGTATATTCGTCGAACCTGTATCACAAAAACCAAAAACAAACGTATAAAATCTATTACGTATTAAATGCATAAATTTATCATTTGTTCAAAATGCACTTGAAAATATCCAAACTATTCCAAGAATACACACACACTTTAAGATCCATTTGTATAAATTGCATACTTTTGGCAACTGAGCAAATATTATTGTTTTGGCGTTTTATAGTTTATAGATCAATTCCGTGAAGTATGCAATGGCAGATTTTGTAGAAAACTTAAAAAAACCTTTTTAAAGACTTCTTGGAAAGTTTCTTTACGTAAATTCATATAATTATGCATATCAAATGTTTCCACAGTTTACTTAAGAGCTAATCGTTTTTAAAAACATATTTCACCACAAACGCTCGTTATTTAACTGTTATTTTTGAGTCCTTCGGCAACTAATTATGAATTTCGTACATAAATATTTCTAAAAACTAAACAATTTGTTTTTTTTTAATATACTTTAGAGAATGATTACCCAATTAATTATTTAAACAAATTAATACACTTCCTTTATACATTTACAATATTTTTAATGTACACATACAATAGTTTTTATTTCTTACAATGAAATATTGTTTGTATTTGT
Source organism: Scaptomyza caliginosa (assembly GCA_035044725.1). Classification (NCBI taxonomy): domain Eukaryota; kingdom Metazoa; phylum Arthropoda; class Insecta; order Diptera; family Drosophilidae; genus Scaptomyza; species Scaptomyza caliginosa. The sequence continues at coordinate 200,135 of JAWNNR010000097.1, read as the reverse complement.
GGGTTTTTCTTTACTTTTTTTGTTCTTGTTTTAGTTTTAGTTCAAATTAATATATTTATGATTTATTGTTGAATTCAAACATTTTATTTCCTGGACTTTTTCTTTTTCTTCAACAATTTAGTTTTCTTTTTACTTTTAACATCCTTACGCTTATCACTTCGAACCGATTCGCTCGAAGAGGACTTCTTTAGTTTCTTAAGTTTCTTATCTTTGCGTTTCTTATACTCATTTGGATCAGTAGACGATGATGGTGGTGTAACATCTCGCTTAATGGGATTATCGTATTTGGAAACTTTACTGCTACTCGAGTGATTCTCATCGAATTTTCTAAATGGATTGTCCAGGCGTACGGGTTTCGTGTTGGAAGTAACAATTGCTGATACTAAACGTGTTTCGCCAGCTTTACGACTACCCTGCGAGTTACGATCCGAATCATAGTTTCTCTTGTCACTACGAGCATCTCTCGAGTTTCTAGTATCCCTAGCATCTCGAGAATTTCTAGAGTCTCTCACTTCTCTGTTGTCCCTAGTTTCGCGTGTATCTCTTGCATTTCTAGTATCTCTCACTTCCCTGGCATCCCTTACATCTCTGGTGTCCCTTACATCTCTGGTGTCTCTTACTTCTCTGGCATCCCTCACATCTCTAGCATCTTTTATGTCTCGCGTGGATACCTTGTCCTTGCTTTGTGGTTTTTGCTTTTGGCTATTAGAATTGGTGAATTCAGTGACGATTTCACGAGTATGCGATTTGCGATGAATTCGATTATCATCTTGTTTCCGATCGGTTATCTTAATGCGTTCTCTGGAATCCTTATCCCTTGTCCTGGAACTATATTTGTTTCGATCAACGCTTACATTTCGGCCCGAGTTCTCGCGCCGACTTGTCCTGGAACGATCCGAGGAGTATGTGCGTTCCCGCACAACTTTGTTGCCCAAACGTTCCTTGACCGATTTATTGTTCGATGATTTTGGGGAATGCGAACGATCTCGGTAATCAGGTTTGATTGATACCGTTGATGCCTCCTTGCCACTGGTATGCTTAGCATCTATAACAACTTTAAACTCAACGGGTCTTATGGCGTTGATAGCTTTGGCAAATATTGCATTCTCTGCCTTGCGCAACACATCCGATGTTATTTCCGTATGCTCTTGTAATTTACTGGAGGCAGACACTTTGCGACACGGATCAAATAGATTACTGGTTAGGTTTGAGTCCTCAAGCTCCCATTTTGATAATTGAACATCACTCAGATCGAGATTATCGCGATCTAAATCGTTTGTTATCTCTATATTTAATATAGAATCATTATTTTTTAACATATCAAGCTCATCATCGTTTGTCATATGCTTTTGAATTGAATTATTTGAATGACCTTCAGCGATTTCATCGCACGCATCCATTATATTGTTATCTCCACCGAATTTCTCCGGTGCTGGCTCCATACTTTCGGAGTGACTCTTCTTGCTTCGCTCCTTTTTCTCTTTCTTATCCTTCTTACTTTTCTTGCGCTCCGATTTAACTTTCTTTTTCTTCTTTCGATCTTTCAGCTGATTACTGTTTTCCTTTTCCAGATTGTTATTGGATTCCAAATTATCGTCTGACTGTACGTTATTTGAATTATCCTCCGGACTTTTCTCCAACTTATGCATATGCGTATGTTCACGATCCCGTCTGTCCGGTGTTTTTGGTGGACTTTCGTACATCATCTCGGCGCATTCATCACGCGTAACCTTTGGCACCTTTGATCTGGCCGGTGGCGTTAGGCTTCTAGACACATGATCAACGGTTTTAATATCCACATTGTTGCTACTGTAAGTCCTGGGTCGTTTGACAGCGTGATGTGCGGAGTGTTCGTGATAATCTCTATCCATATCTGAAGGTATTGCCTTGTTATTCAGATTCATTTCATTATCAGCTAAACTCTCAATTGGCATAGACTCGAAACCGGGCGGCGGTGGCTCAATTGTATCTGGTTTGGGCGCATACGATGATTTGGGCAACGATTTCTCTCTTGGTCTTCTCTTGTACTCCACTTTTGGTGATGGTGAACGTCTATGCACATATCTGTAAAATATACAATTATAAATTATAAGTAAAATGCATAACACATAATCAATATAACATGTTACTTGAAAAAAATCATTCGAAACTTATCTAGTTAACCCTATTTTCGTTTGGTTAAAGTGGTTGTACTGTACTTACTACAAGGCAGCTTTGTTCAATTGACAACAGACGGGAATTAAATATGTTAGGTAAAGCAAATAAGACTAAAAAATAAATAAATATATATAAATTTATTATTTAATATTAAGGATTCAAAGTTTTGTTGTTGCTCTTAGATGCTACAAAGAAAATCCTATGTAGCTCAAGAAAATTAAATGTTATTGCTTACCTTTGGAATAGTTCTAACTACATACATGTTGGTCAATACTGAGACTACGAAATAGTTAATAAACAGTAAACGTTTATTTTTAAATTAAATAACGAATCAAATTTAGACTAGAACTTGATCAGCTGACTTAAGTTGAACGAGCTTTACTAGCATAGTATTTTGAAAAAGCTAATTACAGGATATGCTTCCCATTGCTTTTTCTTTCTTGTTAGATGATAATACTCATAATATGTGTAAAGATAACTTAATATGTAAAATAACCTCTTCTTCTTATCGCTTGGTGAATGTGATCCGTGACTTGGGTGACGTATAGGACGACTCTGTCGTCTTTCATAGCTATATTCACGTTTCCTTTCCCTTGATCGTGGTCTCTTGTCCTTCATAATCATTTCCCTTGATGAACCTCTATCGTACAATGGTGATCTGAGGCGATGGCGCAGTCTTCCCGGTGATCTTGATCGATGATGCACTGGACTGCGACGACGATCGACTTTTTGCTTTTCTTTTTCCTTCATTATGCGGTTAAAAGCCTCCAATGGATCATCTATAAGTCTGCAAATAATATTATTTATTTATTATACAATTAAACACAATAGAACTTGACTGTGTAAATTTTACTTACCCAGTGCCAACTTTGGCTGCAACTCCTTGATAAATAGAAGCCAAATTTGTATTTTGAAACGATTGCGAGGGATTTATATTGATATTTGCACCTGGCATATATTGTGTATTCATTTGATGTACAGGCGGCTGGTTCTGATAGTGCCCAAAGCTGAAATATTTGATTTTGAATGTTAATAATAAATTACAAAAGAAATATTTAATAACAATTTAAAACTTACTTCATTGGCGGTCGGTGTGGCATATTATTATAGCCATTATTATTGTAAGGTGGCATATGGACCATTGTGGGACAACGTGGAGGCATTTGCATGTATGCCGGCTTATATAATGCCATATGACGATTTTGATCTACATTCTGTTGTTCTCTCTGCTCGTTCATGTTCATATTTGCATATTTGTGGTGTGTGCCAACTGGTGTAGGCAGAAGACTTCGTTCATTTGGTGGACGAATTCTTTCATTGTTGTCATAGGGCTGATGTTTTTTTTCAAGCTCCGGTTTATATTCCATCATATTTGCATCCCGGCGATGATGTACATTATTACCATGAACTTTGTGTGAGTATAAAGGTAAAGACTAAAACGAAAATATAAAATCAAATATTATTATATGAAACTATTTTATATTTTAGGTCACTTACTTGCTCTTTATTTGGGTCAGCACCGAGTAGGGGCGCACTATGCACTTTTTGTGGCATTTTTATTGTAATATTATCCTCATAATCGGAATCAAATTTATCCTTCTCCTTTTTGACCGCGTCCGAAGAATTCGTGCTGCTTATGTTTTTGGTTGGCTCATTTTCCTCAGCTTTAGCGGGTTGTGTTTGAGGTTCAGATACCTTTTCTGGTTCTGCTTTGACTGTTTCTTTTGGTTTATCTGGAACGGGTTCTTCTTCTTTTTCAGGAGCAGGCTCTTCTTCCTCCTCTTTTTTCTCAACCACTGTATTGGGCTTAACGGCTGGAAACAAAACAAAGAAATGAGTGAGTTTCAACACAAGTACCCAAAAATTAAATTAATCACAAAACTTACCAGGCTTGAATGCTCCCAACTTGTATCCAGATTCATTCTTGAATACGTTCACCGAATTCCTCAGGAATCGATTAGGAATCAAAGATCCTGGTGAGCAATTTTTCTCCTTACAATCTGGACATTCACTATCCTCTGATTCCAGCAACGATGTTCGAACGCCTGTAAAAAAAACCAGTTGGAATCAAAACCTACTCTTAAAATTTAGAATTATATGTAGACTTACAATCATCACAAAAGGAACTGCCACAACATGGTATCATAACGGCATCCACAAAGATGTTACGGCAAATGCCACATATTAAGTCTTCTGGTATCTCTTGCTCCTTTTCGGTAGATGCAACAAATGCTGGCGGCTCCTGTTCTGTTGGACTAAAACATGCACAAAAAGACAAATTATTTACTTTCTATACGGGTCTTTTAAAAAAAAAAAATACACACTTTTCTTTGCCTCGAAATGATCGCGGAATTCCCGTAGTTCTCTTCACTTCAAATTGCTCCTTTCCAGATGAGAAATTACAGTTCTTTATCCAATGTCCACCTCTTTTACATTTATTACAACGATAGGATGCAGGCACCTCGCCCACTTGAGATTGTCCCTTAATACGATGATAGCTACAAATAAGAGTTATAATATTAACAATGGCATATAGAATATTGCATCAAAAAGAGAAACCTACGTTTTTGGATCGTAATCTGCCGTACTTTGCATCATCATTGCTTGGATCTTGTCTTCTTCGCTGCCCTGCATTTTAAACAAGTCCATATTGATTGTTTCTGCCTTGCTTGAGGGCGCATTGGTGATGGCACTCTCTGCCGGTGGATCCCATCCTTTTTTAACTGGATGTGCTATTGGTATGCGAGCAATAATTAGTGTCGTATTTTTTGGAATTAAATAGTTGTCATCCTTGTATTCTGGAAATTTTACAAACAATGGTTATTAGTTAAGTCACAAAACTAATTGAAATCAAATTATATTATTAACTTACCCTCCTTAGTTTGGGCATTTGTTATTTGTAGATCAAAATCAATGATTTTTCCCAGTCTTTTCTGCTGTATTATTTCTCTTTTTAGATCAGCGACAGAAATATGCAGTCCATCGAATGTTATTGTGTCGAAATTAAGAGTACTTTTAAATTTATAATGTACCGACATTTTGGCATTACTAAAACAAAAGAAAATAAACGATTTTAAGTTAATTTATATAAACAAATAACACCATTTATATATGGCTAAAATACTTGGCGGAACACTTCTAAGCCGGCATTTTAATGCATTTTACAGCCCAACATGCGTAAACGTGTGTAGTATTAGGAATATGTCCAGCTCCAGCCACTATTCAAAGTTCACACAGTTTGCCCAAAAAGGCAAGTTGCTCTTATAGGTTCACAACAATAACAGCTAATGGAACCGAACTGAATACTTGTAAGCACACACATACTTAATTACATACTTACAATACGTATGTATTTATATGAAGCACATGTACTCACAAAAAAATATTAATTTACTATACAAAGTACATATAGCTGATTAATACAAAGTTATGTTCTCAAATATAACATTTTTAAGACATTTTTACAAGTATTGAACATTTTTATTTACATTTAGTCAGCCAAAGTGAAATAGCCGGAGCGCTACATATACATATGTACATAGTTGCTTGCTGGCCAAATATGTAGGTATGTACACTCACTTCAGTTTTCTGCATGCAAAAACTAACGCAACGCATGATATAAACGAACTTTTAACATGTTTGCAATATACTTACAGTTCTTAACACAAAATATATTAGCACAGCACAATATTTTCCTTCTGTTTTCCGACTACTTGATAAGATTGAATTATATTATCATTTTGAGTTTTGTCAAAACAAACCGAACCAGTTTAATTCAATAGAACGAGTTCGACATTCTCAGGGTTGATTGTTACATTTCGGTGTTCATAAACCGCGCTATCGTTATTCAATTTATCGGTCCGTTTTGGGAAATGAAACACATTTATTCAACGATAACTTTGTTGAAAAATATTGTACTTGGCCTGGGATACCTTTTCAAAATTTAAATGTAATTTTTATCTATTGAACTACAATTTTATAAACCATAAGCTATTAATGACACAAACTAGGCAAAAGAAAATTGTTCTGGCCCATCTCTGTTAGCCATTTTACGATAGTTTCAAACATAAGTCCCAAATCATGAAAAGGCTTTCAAAAATTAATTAATCTATTAATAATATATGTAACCTGCAGATACGCAGGAGTCACGGCAAAATGAGATTTGACAAATTTTATTCGACGTTAGGGGTTAAATTAATGTGAGTATTATAAGTTAATCAATATTGTTTAGGTCATCAAAAAGCAATGTCCCAATTGGGCTGGGAGTCCTAGAGAGCATGTTATCATTACCGAAATCCTCAGAATTACCATCAGCTAAAACAAAACAAAGAAATGATTTAAAACAAAAAAACAGATTTTCATTTAATGCATACATACCTTGATCTAGAAAGTTGGATTTTCTTATTTGGTTAACGGAATTTAACGAAGTTATCAGCGACTTGCTTGTGTGCTCGGCTGTCTCCAAAGTGGTTGGCAAGTCTAGTAAACGCTGATTTTGAATACCATCTCCAGGGCCCATATGGGAAATATGGTTGAAATTCGTTGGACCAGATATCATCTTTGATCTTCGATCACTAAGACGTTAACAATAAAACATAGTTAATACAAATGTTATACATAAAAGATTAACTCTTTTACCTCTTAACTGTTTTGTTTATTTCTCTAATAGAAAATCTACGTTTAATATTGCTGTGTCCCTTTTGATCAACATCACGATGTTGCAACAGTCCCTCTATAAAGAAGCAGATACATATTAGAATGTCTATGAAATCCTTTACTAAAAGGTCAACAACTTACTTGTGTGTATGTTTGCCAAGTAGACAATCAAAGGTGTATCATTGATAGATGTTAAAACAACGTTGCCAATATTGTTTAAAGGAAGCGACTGTTTGATACCAATTGATTGAACCCACTCAGAAGTTTGTGTGTTGAATATATCCAAATGTGTCTCCGAGAATACCAATAAATGACCATCAGAATAAGCTGCAAGTTAATTGCAACACTAAGTCAGTATATAAAGCGCAGACGTTAAAATATAATCTTACTTATATAGGTAGGGAAAGCCGGATACATTATTTCTCGATCGCGCGATTTACGTCCTTGCAAGTCCACATAAATTGCTAGAGTCTGGAATACGAGCAAGTATTCTCCGAAAGTTCCACCGGTCGGCGAAAGTATTTCAATGACTCTGACAGCATCGACACCAGAATAATTTAAAAATGCGCATAACTGGTTTTCGGGATGAACGAGAGCTAATAAAGAAAATACAATTAGTTGTTTATCAATGATGGAAATACAATTATTTTACTTACACATTGCAGTTGCTTCACCTCGCAAGAAGTATGCCGTGAAGCCACTTTGATGGGCAACAACTAGACGCATATCCGACAATATCTGTAGATGTTGAGCCAAATAACCGATTGTGAACTCACAAGTCTTTTGATGTCTTGTACGCGTTCGATTTATTTCGTAGACAATGATTTGCGTATGGTTATTGGGTCGTTTCAATGCAATTATAAATGAGTAGACAATACTTGGATAGCGTCGAATAATACCAGTACAAGCAGATATACAATTCTTAGACTCAACAACTTTGATCCATTCGACATCGCTTGCCTCCAATGCTCTTATAGGTAGAAGCCTCAAATGGCGTTGTTTACCACAAAGAATAACAATTATTTGCTCCTCTTCTAAATACCATAATTGCAATATCTTTTTTGTTTCACCAATGCGAGCGATTTCTGTAAAAACAATTAGCAATAAATGTTATAAAACAATTGATTGAGCGTAAAATGTGCGTTCACTTACCATATGAATCCAAGTTGAGATAAAACAAACCATCTTCAGTGCCTAGCAATATTTGATTAGCATAAGTTATAACAGAACACAGTGCGTTACGTATTATCGATAGGGTATTATCCAATATTTCATTGACTTTGTAAATGGCCGTGTTTGGTAAATTATTTCGTTTTAAAATTCGATGAAGTTCACCCAATGCGATAACCCATTTGGATTTCTCCGATTCATTATCGGCCAGCATTAAAGTGCATAAAGAGATTCCACCTTCAATTAGAGCAGTTTTTATCTAAAAGAAAAGTAATTAAAACATATGTTTCACACTTGAGATAAGGGCTTACCTTAAAAATACATGGTACATCCTTTTTGGCAGCATGTATTACATCACTTTCGCGTACACTGCCAACGGAGAATTCGGGATCACGCATATCCAACACTTGGGAGACACTCACACTAGGTAATGCACAACGATCCGTTGAGATATCATATAAGAATAGCTTAAAATCGCACACAACAACAAATTGTCGAATCCATCCACGTTTGATGACACCCGATTTGGGCACCTTAACATAGCCTTCATATGCTGTACCAATACCACGGGTTGGATCTATGCCCAAGGGACGTTTTGTTTGATCCATGGGCACGGGACACATGGTCGGCACACGTTGGCAACAGACCGTATGGCAAGCAAATCCACAAATCTCACACACAACACCTTGACGTGTCAAGCCAACCATCAGCGATGTACAGTGATTGCATTTGGTTGGACTACTAAATGTGCGTACAAGAAATTGATGTATGGCCGTGTTACCGCTTGGTTTCTTCTTCGACTCCTCATAGGTAAGACTACTTTCCGAGCGTAGATCATCGTTTGCCGTTGAGTTCTTGGCACTCAAGTTGTCCTTGGCTTTCAGTGAATACTTTGATTCGTAGTTGAAGAGCATGCCAGTATTGGAAGATTGAAACAAATTGGAGGCTGATGATATGCTTTCCCTGGCATCATTCGCATACGATTCTTCAGAGTCAATCATATCGGTGTTCATGGTGGACATATCCTTGAAGAATGCATTATTATGATGCGATGCTTTGTTCAAAAATGACTCGGAATAGCCAAGATCCATTTTTTGCAAATCTCTCAACTCAACTTCCTTCTTTTTATAGTCATACAGGATCGTCTCACATCGTTTCTTATATTCGCCAACTTCTTTTTGTGTGGACATCAGCTCGGCTCTGGTTTGACTCAGTTCTTCGGCAATAAAGGCCTTGGCTTGTATTTCACGTTGCAGAGCACTTTGTAGATTAAGTAACTCCATTTTATCAAGTTTCTGTGAACGCCTATTGCGCCAATTCTTATGATCTACGGCATTATTGTTCAAAGTTCCCACATGCTTGAGGTATTCGATTTCTTCAGTCATTTTTGTGGCCAACGCTTGCAAATAGCTTCGGGCATCGCGCTCATCCGACACCCATTGTATTATCTCGGCCATTTGTAGTTCCCAATGATTGATGGCTTCACGTTTCACTTGCAGTTCCTTGAGTATTTGAATCTCATCCGCTTGAATGTCACGCAAATTTTTCGATTTTACGCTCACTTCACTGCTCAAACGTTGCTTCTCCTCGTTCCACGTGGATTTCTCCAATTCGAAACGTTTCTTCAATTCCAATATTGTGTCTGCCGAATCGACAATTGTTTCAATTGGTGTACATTTCAATTTCTCATGCGCCTGCTGCAATTCTTTCGAGAGCATCGCATTCGATGCTTCCATTTCGTTCAGCTGTTCCCGCAGCGCATCCAATTCCAAATTGTTACGCGCTTGCTGATGATTCAATTTTTCGGCATACTGCAATTCGATACGTTCGATTTCGTATGCAGCAATGCCAGATGTTATATTTGTCGTTGCACTTGCGTCCACATTTGGTACGGATTTACGGAAATCACTTTGTAGCTTTCGGCAGCATTCTTCGGCATGCTCGCGTATTTTCTTCTCCTTGGACGCCTCGTTTACAGCATCTTCGATATGAAGTTCCAGTTCGCGTCTGGTTTTATCCGACTTGCGTAGATCGTTTCTTAAGCTATCATTCTTTTGGATTGCCGCATCGAGCTCCTCTTCCTTATCGCGCACTTGGCGAGAGAGTTTTTGTTTTTGGTTTCGCAGCTCTGTAAGTTTTTCGGTTACCTCTGAATATTCCATCATTGCCGCATTGCGCTGCGCAATCGTTTCCTTTAGTTCAGCATCTTGACTTTGTAGACGTTCCATTATCTCATTATATTTAACAGTTAGCTCGTTCTTCTCGTGCTTTAGTGAAACTAATTGTTCGGTTTGTGATTTCAATTGCTTGTGAAGAGATTCGTTTGATTTTGTTTCAGATTCCTTCGATAGTTCACTCGACAGGGGCGAACTGTCGAGCGACATTTGATTTTTATTGTCAGGCAACAGATCCGATGCTCTGGAGTCTGTTGTATTGCAGTTTTGTGAAAATGTGAATCCAATGAATGGCAAATGAAAACCAGAGAAGACAGGATTTGCCGATGGTGGTATGGAGTCGATCAATCGAACATCATTGTCGTCAACATCAAAATTTGATGTATCTGTTGGACTTGAGACTTCGGGTATATACGGCGCCAGACCGGAGCGTATATTTTTCCAATCGATGCCATCGAACCATGTGTGATCCATAAAATCACGTAATCCATTCTGTCCCAAACGATTTTCGGGTATGCAAATCAGCTTGCTGAGCAGATCCTTTGACGCTTCAGATAGCTTACAATGTGAAGATTCTTGTGAGGGTAAATTAAAGCAATTCTGATGATTCATAATTTTGCCATACGTCTCGACCAGACTCTCCGCATAGAATGGTGTCTCTCCATACAGCATTTCGTACATACAAACGCCCAGGGACCACCAATCGCACTCGGTGCCATAACGACCCTTGCCATCCTCCATGGCCCTTAGGATCTCAGGTGATATATAATCGGGTGTACCGACAGCCACATTTGACTGTACGGTGCCATCCTTGTCCAAACGCAAGCATGAGCCAAAATCTGCCAAACGTACGTGTCCACGTTTGTCCAACAAAACGTTGTCTGGTTTTATGTCACGATGCACATACTTAAGCTGATGAATGCTGTTAATGGCCAATATCATTTCTGTGATATAAAACTTGGCCATGTCTTCGGGCAGTTTATCTTCAAACTTGCTCAATAATGTTAATAAGTCGCCACCGCAGTAATAGTCCATAACCAGGTACTGCAAAACAAAATGGGAATAATATACAAATGTTTTTAACTAATGCACAATAAAAACATACCAAATTTATATTATCCTGAAAAGCGTAATGCAAATTTGTTATCCATTGGCGATCGCCCAAAACGAGAACATCTCTTTCCTCACGGAAACAAGCTGTTTCTGCACGCTTTAACATCTCCCATTTGTTTAAGATTTTCATGGCGTATATGTTCTCCGACGAGAGCATGCGAACTACACAAACTTCTCCAAATGCACCGCGTCCAATGATTTTCAATATTTCGAAATCTTCGCGTGTTAGCCGCAGTTTCCTGACAATGTGCACAAATGGCTTAGCTGCAAAAAGTTTTATTTTCAATTAGTATTAGTTTGGATAAGCAAAAAAAGTTGACATACCAAGTTTTAGGAAATCCGATACACTCTTCTCTCTACGTAGCGATGAATTGGTACATTCATCATAAAGTAGGATGAATGTATCCAATAAGGCATCCATGGAGAACTGATGCCGTTTGAATTTATCCTCCAGGTTGAAGTTTTGCAGCATTTTGTCGCCATCTGGTTCACTTAAAATGGATCCCAAAAGCTCGAGCCTCTTGTTGCAGCTCAATGTGACAAGATCTAGCGAAAGCAATTTGAGACATTAATAGGTTTCGATTTGTTTATGTCTACGCATTATGTTTACACTTGTCTTAAAGCAAACAAAGGTTTTATTTCGGTTACGCTTTTCGGCTGAAGCCGGCTTCAATCGGCTTCGTATTTATTTTCGGAAAACTCCACCCCCCAGGGTGTATATGAAAATTAAGAAATGCAAGTTAGGTCACACTGCAGACATACATAATGGGCCAATTGCACATGTGCCCCATTTGTCTTATACAACAATTGTCTTATATATAACGGCCTCAATAGTATAACTTTTAGATTTATCAACACTTTTTCGCTTTGTATTACAAAAATTCAACCAATTTTATTTGATTTTCACTTATCAGCATTTATAACAATTTCACGGAAAACAAATGGTTTATGATTGAAAATAACATTTGGCCCGAACAAAGCCGGATAGCACTATGTACATAAATACATGCAATAAGAATACATATTTACATGTTTGCACATACAAACAAACAGGAGTACAATTTATTCCATGAACATGTAAGTCTCTACAAAATATGTATTTATGTCAATGTAGAAATGTTCTCATACAATCTATAACATCTTTACACAATTGCTTGTATGTATGCACATGCACGCCTATTTAATTTTACTTGCACGTATTCAAATATATGTGTATATAATTATACATATGTACATGTACGTACATATACATTAGTCTGCAAGTACATATATAGGTAATAGCTGAACATGCAAGGCAGCACGAAAAAAAACACTTTACGTTAGTAAAATAAGTAGTTAATATGCAGCTACTTATTAATTGACAATTTATTTACCACCGAGCTCAGGTAATGTGTCAAAATCCATTTTATAAATGTTTGTTTTGACAAATCATATCCACAAAGCAGTCGAAAAACAATGTAGAAGCCGACTTATACTGCCAGGGATGGAACTTGCGGTTGACTAGTCGATATTATACGATAGCTTACAAATCGATGACACTCGGGCTCGTTTCATAATCCGCACGTTCCCACAGCGCCAAACCCAGTGAACATCAAACCGAAGTAGGGTGGTTGCTGTTTCACTTGCCGGTCAATAAACTTCATATTCTCATTCAAAATACAAAATAAAAATAAATCTACACGAATAATCTTATTTTATTTTGTAGTCAAATGCATATAGTAGGTGTGAAATAAATGACACCTCTTATAATTATTTTGTTTTAATCGATGCTATAAAATCTTAATGCGTAAATATTTTTGTTAAACGATGAATTTTAAATACAATAACTTAGAAAACAGAAAGGTTTTGTTTTTACTTAATTTCGGGGTTTTATACTTATTCTAAGGGCTTTCTCTTGCGGGCACACTGTAATTGAATATGAACGCAAAATAAAAGAATTATTATGTGTAATAAAATGGCTCGTAGAACCCAACCAAAATATTTTTTTTTTGTTTTTCAACATTACAAATTAAATTTAGTTTTGCACAATTTTACAAAATGTTATAATTTATATTCGCATATTCTTAAAGAATTCAACAAATGATGGACAGGGCGTATCGGGGGAGGGGTTATTCAAGCCTAAATTCCTTTCTCACACATAGATGAAATTTTTTACTTTGCGTTGATATGTATTATAAGTTTAGTTTTCAATATTTTCATTTTTTTGTTTGTCTTTTAATTTCAAATTGTTAAGTGTAAATATTATGTATGTACTATATGTGTATGTATATGAAGACAATGGAAATGTAACAATTTTTCAAATTAAAACTAAGTAGATTGCATGAATTGAAAACTGAGCCAATTGGATTACAAATGTCACACCTTAGAAAAACTATAAAGCCCCATTAAAACCACAAATATATATATATTTATATATATATATATTGTGAACTCTTGTGTTAATATCAAGAGCTAATATATAGTGAGTATGTGTAGCTAGAACTAATAATAAAATAATTAATAACAAACAATAATACACTTTATAATTGCTTTCGAACCATTTCCGACAACAATGCCGAATCGTTGTTGGTAATGACAGCGCCGGTCGCATCCTTATTTCGGTACGATGCATTTGGGACACGCTGAATTGTTCGATCCTCGTAGCGCGTTCGTCCCTGCGATGCCATTGGTCGATTAAGTGTATTATTAGCATTATTTGGTGAACTTGGCGGGGTGCTGTGTGCGGCAAAATGTTTATTGACAAAATCCTGCTCCTTCCAACCATTCTTTTTATACACCTCACGCAACTCATGATGCTGCCACATTGTGTACAACACCTGGCTGGCAAACTTAATCACACAAGTCGTATATTGTTCCTTGCGTCGCGTTATATTCATAAGTCGATCCACACCGCCCGCATCCAATAGGGAACGCGCAAATTCTGGATTCTTTTTGATCACCTCATTAATGGTGGCCAAGACGGCTGTGATGGTGTCATCGGACGTATTTTGGTCATGCTGTGCATTGCCCGATGGCAGCTTCTGGACCAAATCACGCATAGCATATTTGCCAATCAACTCCTTGTTTCTTTGGTCGATAGCCAGATTACGCAATGCAGTCGCAACGGCACAAACGACACGATCAACTTCCATGCGCAACAGTTCGACGAGTATGGGCAGACCCTTCTCTTTGCGCACAGTGGCACGAATATCAATGCTCGGCTGCCAATAGCAAGCCGATAAGTTTTGTATTGCACCAGCGGCGGCTTCAAGTGTTTCTGGATTTGAACAACTTTGCAGTAATGAGAGATAGAATTGCACAACTTCCGGTTGCCAAAGCTGTTCGTAGCCCTTATTGGTTTTATTATGTGTGCCAGCATTCTTAGCATATTCGGTGGAGAATATGTAATCCTGTTGCGATTCATTTAAAGCCGCATCCTTCTTCTTTTTACTTGTTCCAAAACAGCCCAAATTTTCACCTGCAATAGCCAAATGAGAATATCAGAAAACTAATTTTTAAACGAACTTTAGGCAATTTACCTTTGGAAGACGATGGAACAGCACGTTCTTGTATAATAAATGGATGCTTATCATAGTTAGGATCTTCAACTTCCTGGCAACGATACGATAGATTGCGTAGAATACAAACGCAATTCTCTACCGTTTTATTGCCAATGTTGTTCTTCTCAATGGACGAACGCACCACATAGAGCAACGATTCCACCAAGTGCTCGCAATTACGAAGGCATTCACGTGCATGTTCACCGGCCGAACTGACATTGCGCAGCACACCGGATGCATTACGAAATACTGTTGAGAAGCATGTCTCGCCGCAACAGATGGGATCCCAGCCCGAATGCGGTTTTATAATATTACAAACGATAGCAGCCAGCGCTTCATCAATAATTGACCGTTTAATATCCTCACACGATGACATATTCCATAAGACACCGGTGACCAATTCTTTAACCTCTGTCTCCTGTGAACGGCATAGCAAATGCACCAAGGCCTCAATGCCACCAGCATTTTTGATGCCACGTTTATTTTCATCATTCTGTCGGCCATACGATAAGTTGCGCAATGCACCACAAGCATTTCTAAATGAAAATCATAATTAATACAAATAACATAATATAAAATAAGTTTTTATTATTATTTTTAGAACAATCAACACTTACTTGTGGATTTCGGGCGCATCATATGACAATAAACGTATTAATGGTGGTATGCCGCCCAATGTACGTGTACGCTGTTTATTTGGATCATCCATATAGCATAAATGTTGCAAATATGCAGCTGCATTTGCCTTGATGGCATTATTAGGATTACTGAGAAAGCTAATTACTTCGGATAGATTTGGATCGCGCCATCGCATTGTTGAACACAAATCACTATCGGAACCACCAATGAAATCCTCCTTATCGGCAATTCGTGGCGGCCCAGTATTCAGTGAATTTGTGGCAAATTGTGGTAATTTAAAATCACCTTGTCCCTCAAAGGAGCGACATTGGGCATCAATTGCCGATTCCGAACCGTTTAAATTATTGTCAAATGGCCGTTGCGTTGCAAACTGTTTCATATTTGCACTAACGCCTGGTAGACCATAGTTGGGATCTGTTGTATAGCCATAGGGTATGGCCGGTTCGTCGGAATAATGCGGTTCTAGTCCACATGGCGGCAGACCGGGTATACCAAAATCGGGTTGTTCATCAAATTGTGGTGCTTGTATGTAACGCACGGTCGGCACCAGTGTATGACCCTCCATGCCCGGCATGGCAACCTCTTGTGAATTTGCCTCTATCTTATTTTGCGCTCCAATTGTCGAACAATGTGGTGCTATACGCGTCAGAGTTCCCATGCCCGTCGGCTTTGATATATACAATGGTGCATTTGTATATCCCGCAGCTGTGTATTGCTCAAAGTTTTGAAAGGCCGTGTATTGGGCTTGGACATGACCGCCATCCGGTACAAGCGATTGCTCAATATTTGAATTTTGTTGCGAATTCATCTTTGTTGTTGTTGCTGTTGCTTTTGTTGTTTTTCAAATCTTTCCTGTAAACACACATGAAATGTATCAAAAGAATTGTAAACAATTTTCATAGCTGAATAATTTAAACAAACAAAAAAACATGGGCAACAAAGCGCGTTTTCGTTTGCTACATTCCTATGCATTGCATAAATAAGTTTAAATTTTATTAAATCGATATCATATCGATAAATATCAATAACCAAAAGGTTGTAAAGGCCAGGAAAACTGTTTTTAGTTACGCAATTTTAACTCTCATTTGTTTAAATTGTAACTTCAGTACTTAAGAGTAAAACTTTTATTTTTTTCATGAAACATTTAATTTTAAACCTGGTTGAGTAATTTTTACGAGCCACTGTTTGTGCATAGTCTATGATTGTATGTATGTATGCACGTATTTACATACATACATATCTATTACACTGCCAATTTTACATGCCTAGGTACAATAACACAAACAAAAGAGCCACGCCCCTTGATATTCCACACAATTCGTGATAAGGGGAATTTTTTACAAAATACATATTGTGCATAATTAACTATGTATGTTCATAATTAAATTCCAATTGATGTAAGTGAGCACACAAAGAAAAATAATCCTTTATTTACTTATTTAAATATTCACCTAAGAATTAACAACAAAAAAGATAATAATAAAAAACATGCTGTCTTTTTAATATGTTTAAATCACTTAAGACGACTTTTATCAAGCGGGTTTTAGAAACTACACGCAAATACATACATATATATAATTGGACATACATACATACGTATGTACATGCTAAGAAATATCGATTTTTCACAGTCACTTTCAAATAAATGCATGTAGATACCAATTTACCTGCCAGCGAATATATTTTTATTTCAATAATTTGGTATTTAACCCTTAATGCTTGATTTGTTAGCACAACATGTACATTGTTTATAATTTTGAATATGTTTCATTTTAACACAAACACATAGAGACTTATGTACATGTACATACGAATGTATACATGTATACAGCTATATACAATTTGTGCACTTGCATCACGATTTATGTTCATTGCACTTTTAAGTACAGTTTTGTGTAAGATTGGTTTTATTACCCACCTTAGAAGTGCCAGTTAAGTATGTTTATAAACATATTTTATTAAAAAAAATCGACACGAATCTATATCTGAGTTTAAGCCTCCTCGAACAACACTTTGGCAATATTATTTTTTTTTGCATACCTATTCAAAATCGGAGTTCCAAGTATGTGTTAGATTTCTCCACTTGAACCATTCAAATGAGCGGCGATTTGGGATTGGTGAACGTGGAACATGCGATTCCTGAGGGGAATGGAACGTATTAAAAATAATGGAGCGTAGCTCAGTGTTTTCATTTTTAACGTTATTAAAATAGTCAAAGTAAAATAATAATCAAGTTCTATTCGGTAGACTCTAAAAATGGCGTAGAAACCTAAAAATCGATAGCTGATTATCTTAAAATGTCGATAACGCATTTAAATAACATATTAAACTGAGTGCAGTTGCTCGAAACTAGGTATATAAATACTCTATTTATCTTGTGCAATGATATATAGCAGCATTTTCTAACTATTTATTACACTTATTTAAATTATCATGCTATTTATTACGAGGATTCACATGAATTTCACATGCACCAGACAGGCTGCGCACTTATGCTGTTTCGATTCCACCGTAACAATGTTCCTTAAGCCCAATCGCGCTGATGCTTGGTCTGTTTCGTTTTTCTGTAACTGAGAAAATATATCGGATACAATTTTGTTCAGACTAGCAACTCATGCGTAAATCGATGCATTGGAACCACCACCCAAATTGATTAGTCCGGTTGTTCGTTGCGGTCGAAAGGCTAAATAGTATTTGTGTATTATACGTATACATACACACATTGCAATTGGTTTTCAAATTTTATAAAAGTACTCGCATTCTACAGAAAGAAAAAAATGGTAAGGCTTTCTAGCGTAATTTGTTACATACATATAATATAAAAATGAACATTAAATTCAAAAGATGTGTATAGATGCACACATGTCTGCAGGCAGACATACATACATCGCGCAAAAAATACGATGATTCATTTACACATAAATATGTATGTACATACATGGGTTGGCAATGGTGCGTTATACACTAAATATATTTTTTTATTGCGATAATGTACATACATACATATATATATTTTATGAATCCAAAAAAGACAGACTGTGTATATATATGTGTGTAATAATGATTTAAAGCATAGCGAACTAGCATTATTCCATCCATCTGCAAATGTATGTATACATATAAAAAAAATTCGAACGTACATATATGTATATTTATGGATACATGCATATGTATAAAGTGTATATATATATAGATATACATTCATACAGACACGAATTAGTCAGAATAGGCTGAGTAATATTCAACATGCATACATGTGTATTAATTCCAAAGATATCAATATGAGCCGTTACGTACATCCGCCTGTCGGCAAAATTTATAAAAATATGTATATGTGCGTATGTATGTATGTACATATGTGCAAATTATTTTTTTTGCAGACATTGTAGGTGCATATTAGATGTAACTTTCTATGAAATAAATGTAGTTGCTTGTTCATATATGAATACAATCGTGTATGTGTGTGGGTAATGCCGATTACCTTTGCACATACATACATGTCTATGTCCATATTTGGTATGCATTTCGCACATTACATACATATAAACGCGAAAAATATTGTTTATGTACATTCTTATGTGTTTGTGTACGCTTTTACGAGTAGATTTATACAAATATACATCTGTTCGTTAATACAGAGCTAAACACGTTTTGCCGGTAAATTTTACTGTACAATTACTACATACACACTTTTTTTTTCTGCATATGTAGTTGTATGTAAGTGTATTTGTATACCCTGTCCCCAATACAATTGCATACAGGGGGTGTTTGAAAACGATTTCTATCGGCACAAGGACTATTTATACCGGCTACCTTTTTATATACCCGGCTTTGTTTGATTAAATCAATTTAGACTAAAAAATATTAAATATATCTTAGGCTTCTGGAGTTACTGTATCCGATGTTTGCAAAACAACATACGAGGAAATCAAAAAGGATAAAAAACACCGCTATGTGATTTTCTTTATTCGTGATGAAAAGCAAATTGATGTGGAGACTGTCGGCGACCGGAACGCTGAATACGACCAGTTTCTAGAAGACATCCAGAAATGCGGACCTGGAGAATGCCGGTAAGAAAATCTATAAGATTTGAATTTGAATGGCTATTACAGCTATAAAAATAAACCTTTATCTAAGTTTAAGTGCAGATTTGTTTATATAAGCATTAAAAATATGTTTTTTTTATATTTTCAGATATGGTCTATTCGATTTTGAATACATGCATCAATGCCAAGGCACGTCAGAGAGCTCAAAGAAACAAAAGTTGTTCCTCATGTCATGGTGTCCCGATACTGCTAAGGTAATATTCCATATTAATTTCACTTTTATATAGCGCTCTGCTCTACAACTTTTAAGTTTTACAGGTTAAGAAGAAGATGTTGTACTCGAGCTCTTTCGATGCACTGAAGAAGTCATTGGTCGGTGTCCAAAAGTATATACAAGCAACTGATCTATCAGAGGCTTCTCGTGAAGCTGTCGAGGAGAAGCTTCGTGCTACTGATCGTCAATAGACTGCAGGAACAAAGTCTCTGTGCAATGCATTTTAAATTAAAATATATAATTAACATGCATGTACCAGCGATAAACATTTGTATCCGGTCAAGATCGCCAATTTGTATGAGAATTTTCTACATAATTTGTATTTTCAGTATAAATAAAGAAAATTAAAATTATCTCAATCTTGAACTTTTCTCCGAAACTCTCAAATCAAAACACCAAGGATTGGTGACAACTGGAGGGGTCCGATCAGGCCTTGTTACTGCTTCGTCTGAAATAGTTTCAACCGGGTTTTTCGGAACCCATTCCAGAAGTAAATTGAATTTGAGTTTATTTCAAAAGATCAAATTGCCGGTATTTGCTGATTTTCATTTAGAATGGCAGCTCACAACCTGGTTTGCCCCTTCATTTATATTTTACACTGAAATTACCCAGTTCATGGCTTTAACACGAATTCCACACAGATAAATAAACATCACATTAAATTTTACATCTTGTCCATGTATTTTATTCCATAAAGAACAGATTTAAAGATAGTGCTTGTTGATAGGCTAAGACGCGTTTACTTGACTTCCTTAACTTGCAGACCTGGTGGCAGGGACTGCTTGATTTTGTCAGCCTTCTCCTTGTCTTGCACCACAAGCGTATAGAGGAAACGTGAGCAACGAATCTTGAACTTGGTGTTCGTTGGGTTCTTCTTTATTTTGACAGCACGCGCATCGGTGCGACGGGCTTTGTTCAGAAAATCTTTCACCTCCTTGATTTCACGCGGCATCTATATAAAAGCAAAAACACATTGTAAACAACCGCAATTCAAAAACATGAATATTATTACTTACATTGTATTTCTTATTTAAAAAACCAAGAAAAATACAACACGTATTTCACAGACCAATGTTAAAAAGGAAAGGAAAGAGATGGGATTTGTCACCTTCCGGTTGTCAATAACAGAGTTGCTCCGCAGACATTAAGAAATAAATATCGAAATATCGCGAAGCTCACTTGGTGAAAATGGAATGAAACGCTTGTAAGGTGTTTTTAACCATATCTGAAGATCATAATATTTTGATCTAAGGGCAAAATAAATTTAGAGAAACAAATAATTAATCACAGCTGTATAAGGTATTAGTAGATCAAGTACAATTGAATTTGAAACTGGGCTTGTAATTCATAATGTAGGGAATGCTGCATCTAAGCTATTAGCCCAAGGTAATTGTTATTACAATTCGCAAAAGATCCTTCATAGTAAAAGTTTAGGATAATTTTAACATTCCTGAATATATTATTAGGTTAAGTTTACTTACAATTTGTATAACAAGTCATGTACGACTAGTTAATTGGGTGAGAAGCAAATACTACATAATTACAAGATATAATACGTTCTGGCGATATATATCGATATTATTCCAGTCCATGTTTGTGTGTACATATGTAATTATTAGAATACAGTGGATATACATATTTCCACAGTGAAAAAAGAAAATCGACTTGAAATCTAGATATAATTACAATTAATATTTTATTCATCACAATTTGTGCTTCTACAGTTTTATTTATATGTGTGCGCTAGAATAACAACGAAATAAACGATGTGCTTGCATAGTTTCTTAAAGATATGTGCCTGCGTACATACATATATAGGTGTAAACTAAAAAAAATGTATTTTAATTTGATTGGCCGGCTATTAATGTGTTTTATACATACAAATTAATTTTATATGTGCATTTAAGTGCCCAAGCACCCACCAATAATATCCAAACAAAATGCCATACAACAATGCAACAAAAAATATATTGATGTGCATGTAAACGGCGACGTCAGGAGTATTCTATAAATAATCCGTATTTGGTATGTACTCACTTCAAAATAAACAATGTATTACATATGTCAATGAATACATAAGTGCATACACATGTAGTTAAAAGTTTAGTGATAACCAAACTGTGCATATTTTGAAAATAATCAATGAATGACTAATTACTCTCGAGGGGAATAATTAAAAGAGAAAATTAACTCATGGAATTTTGTCATTAATTTCAATATAGTTAAATCGATGTTAACTGCTAGATTACTACAAAGAAAAGCCCAATACCTACTAGTTTTGTAGAAAAAACCGATACCCTGGAACGATATCTTTTGAAAAACATAAATTACAAACTTGAACATATGTTTTTAGTTGTAAGAAAAACGCAGAAATGTATTTTTTTTCTGGGCATGATCTTTTGTTGCTCACTGTAATAAGTTTAAGGCTTAATTTATATGTGAAAGGTCTTTAGATGAATAAAAAGGTAGTCAAACGAATAGATGATTAATAATTATATTTTTAAACTTTTTAGGCATACCGAATCTAAAAAAAAACAGCTTTAGTATGGAGGATGTAAATCAGTCTTTGGCTCATCAGGCTACAGGATTGATCGAAAAGTCACTGGTCCACCCAAATACTACAGGTCTACCCGAAAAGTCGTTGGTCCATCAAAATACGAGTCTAATTGATACCCAACATCCAACTCAAAATATGCATGAGTCAGAGGCGTGCTCAAATTTAATCAATTATAAATCAACGCCAATGATGTTGAATGCTTCCGATGTGATTCCACCAAATCATCACCTTAATTCAAACCCAAATCCAATCCCAAATCAAGCTTTAGAGCACATCGAAAGGATAAGTGAATTGAGCAATAATAGTATGATGCCCGCAGTATTAAAATCGTATGAAAATACGATTGAAAGTGTAAGTGGAGCAGTATCAAAAGACTTGATACACAACTCAATTGTTCCACCACACGGGCACGGGCATGGATATGGACATGGACCTCCTAATGGGCCCTCTCATGGAACTCCTAATGGACCTCTACATGGACCTCCACATGGACCTTCTAATGGACCTCTACATGGACCTCCACATGGACCACCTCATGGTCCTCCGCTTGGCTCGGTTCAAGGCCTCCCACACGGAGCTGCCCATGTACATTCACATGGACCTCCCCATGGACCTCCTCATGGAAATCCTCATGGACCTGTACATTTACCTGCCTATGGCTCTGTTCATGGACCTTTCCATGGGCCAGTGCATGGACATGGCCCTGGACCCGGACATGACCCTGGACATGGCCATATGCATGGACTTGGACATGAGCATGAACATGCGACTGCGCCTACTGCTCATGGACATGGACATGAAAAGGGACACAAACGAAAGAATACCGTGACAACGGATGAAAGTACAAGCACCAAAAAGGGCATGTTATCAACAATTGAAGAAAAGAAGAACAATCATCTGAGGAAAAATATACGAGATGTAATGAATGAAACCAATTTGGATACCACAACATTGGCGGCACAAAAAGAGGAAGCGGAACGTTTGGCTCGCGTTGCCGGACAGCAAAAATCGATGCGTGAAATTCGAAAATCTGTTGTACACAAGAATTTTTTTCGCATTTTAAATATAGATGAAACGAATGATGTGAATGGTGCCGGCTTGCAGGCAAATACATTAAATAATACTATTGTCCTACCCGAAGATGATTTGGCATCCGTAACGTGTGATGAAACAAATAGTAGTTTAAGTTGCAGTATTGAAGACGAAGAGGCAATCGATAAGGAGGCCGGCGGCGAACCCACAAATGAAGTTGTTACAATCGATGATAGTTCCGATGATGATTGTATATTGTTGTCCGAAGAGGAAGAGGAGGAGGAGGAAGATGATTTGAATGAGAGTGAGGATGCAACAAATAGTGGAATGCATGTTAAAGATATCTATAATATACCCGATGAATATGGACGTGTTGTTGTTAATATAGCACATCCAGAAGGTGAAGAAACATTGTACTTGGCCCCACAGATAGCGAAAGTAATTAAGCCCCATCAAATTGGCGGTGTACGGTTTTTATATGACAATATTATTGAATCAACGCGTCGTTTTAACAAATCAAGCGGTTTTGGTTGCATCCTTGCTCATTCCATGGGACTTGGTAAAACCTTACAAGTTGTTTCCTTCTGTGATATATTTTTAAGACATACATCCGCAAAGACAGTCTTATGCGTTATGCCCATTAATACATTACAAAATTGGTTAAGTGAGTTTAACATGTGGATTCCACGACAAACGAACGATATGAATGTTCGGCCACGTAACTTTGAGATCTTTGTGCTCAACGATCAGCAAAAGAACCTAACTGCAAGAGCAAAAGTTATATTAAATTGGGTACACAAAGGTGGAGTTCTACTCATTGGGTATGAACTCTTTCGACTATTAGCTTTAAAACTTGTTACGACCCGCAAGAAGAAGGGTAAGACCCTACACCATGATGCCATGGATTCGAGTAAAGATCTTATGAATCTGGTTTTTGAAGCGTTGGTTAAACCTGGCCCAGATCTAGTGATTTGTGATGAGGGACATCGAATTAAAAATTCACACGCTGGCATCTCACTGGCCCTTAAGCAAATACGTACGCGTCGCCGTATTGTTCTAACCGGTTATCCGCTGCAAAACAATTTGTTAGAGTATTGGTGTATGGTGGATTTTGTGCGTCCCAACTATTTGGGCACACGTACAGAGTTTTGTAACATGTTTGAGAGGCCCATTCAGAATGGTCAATGTGTTGATTCAACACCCGATGATATCAAGCTAATGCGATATAGAGCTCATGTGCTGCACTCTCTACTGTTGGGTTTTGTCCAACGACGTTCACATACGGTGCTACAATGCACGCTGCCACAGAAATTGGAATATGTTATCCTTGTGAAGATGACTCCATTTCAACGAAAGCTTTACGATACCTTTATGACGGATGTTGTGCGTAAGAAGGCATTTCCCAATCCATTGAAAGCGTTTGCTGTCTGTTGTAAGATTTGGAATCATCCGGATGTTTTATATAACTTTCTGAAAAAATGTGAGACTGATTTAGATTTAGAAATTGATGATGATACTACCAAGAGTAACAATACAACAATCCCAGTCGTCGATCCAAATCCACTTGGTGTCATCGATACAACAACAACTACAACAACTGCCCCAATCATCCACCCGCAACAGCAACAGCAACAACAACTTCAAGTTAACAATGGAAACAATACCTCAGAAATGAGTAAAATCTTTGCTAATAAAAGGTAAATTTCTAACAAACAACACTTTTTCTACAAATATACTATTTAAATGCTTTCTTTTAGTAGCTCTGAGCCTTACGGTGCGGAGAAAGAGGATCATCAACTCAATATGGGTAATTATAATGCCGAAGCGAAAGGCAATTATTGGTTGGACGCAAATATACTTCCAAAACCAAGCTACGTAGAGGTCATAAAACAATCCGATTCCACAATGGCCAAGGATTTTGAAACAATTCCTGGCTCTTCCGAAATCGTTGACTTGGACACAAATGAAATCAAAACAGTTGAAAGAATCGTTCAGCCGACTTCCATTAATACGAATCAAACAAATATTGATTGCATGAAGACAATTGATAATAATAATTCAACGAAACAAGGCCTTACCAGTATTATTAATGACACAAACAAAAAAACGTTCAAGCCAAAAAAAATCAATGATGAATTCTCATGTTCCTGGGCACTGGACATTATGAAAAACTACATACCCGGCCAAATATCAACATCACCGAAAATGGAAATATTTTTTTGCATTATGAAAGAGAGCATTTTTATGGGCGATCGCATATTGTTGTTTAGTCAAAGTTTATTGACATTAAATCTTATCGAAGGGTTCCTTAAATCAAGCTATGTACCATGTACTTCAAACTTCTGGATGCGAAATGTTTCATATTTTCGTAAGTATTTTGTATAAGTATAGCTAAGACATTTAAATAAATTAAATTTATTCTTCAGGCTTAGATGGTTCGACTTCGTCGCAAGAAAGAGAAAGACTCGTCAATGAGTTCAATGCTAATCGTAATATAAAGTTGTTCCTCATATCTACAAGAGCCGGATCCTTGGGTATTAATTTGACTGGTGCGAACAGAGTTATAATATTCGATGCTAGTTGGAATCCTTGTCATGACACACAAGCTGTTTATAGAATTTATAGGTAAGTTAGCATTATATACAAAAAGTTGTATTTTTAACCAATCAAAACTTCTTTTGCTTTTACAGATATGGCCAGACGAAGCCTTGCTATGTGTATAGAATTGTTATGGATAAATGCCTGGAGAAGAAAATCTATGATAGGCAAATTAAGAAACAAGGAATGTCGGATCGAATCGTTGATGAATGCAATCCGGAAGCACATTTATCAATGAAGGAGATAACCAACTTGTGTCACGATTATAGCTCCGATGATGAGCAGCCAACCGAAACTGAAGGTCAAAAAGCGAAAGAAGCAACCACAACAGAAACTACTGAGTCGGGCGATACACCAGCGACGGTTAGCACTACACCAACGACAACTAAAACAAAAGAGGAGAAAATTGAACACTCAACGACACATTTGGATCCCATTATAAATACAATTGTTAAACTACATGAGAACTATATAACAAAAGATCCTTTCCTGCATGAAAGCTTACTAGTTGATCAAAAGGATCGTAAACTATCACAAGCTGAAAAAAGACAGGCTCATCGTAGCTATGAGCTTGAAAAGAAGGCGTCTGTTAATCAAAAGTTAACGTATACCTCAGGGAAAATGCAATATCGTATTGTTAACCAGGATGGTACTGTTATTACGCGACCAGTTGCTTCAGTGAGTATTAAAAACAGCAAAAATAATACTGAGAAACACGTATTTATTTATACAAATTTTTCTAGATTAAACCCATACAAGCAAAGAAAACGACAACAACTACTGGTGGTCGATCAACGCGTTGGATTCCTGCTGAAGTGTGGCAAAGACAGGGAATGACTGCTCAGGAAATGACGCTACCACTTGGTAAGCAACAGCATGGACAAGTTAACAAAATGTTTATATGCATTCGTTTTTTAGACGTTGTCATACCAACAAATTCATCCGAAAAATCCAACATTATACTCAAAGCCGGTCAACGAGTTATGGTGCTTAAATCGGCAAAGGGAATCTATATGCAATTAGATAGTGGCAAAATTATTGCAATTAGAACAACATCCAAGCGCCCGGAGGATGAGAAGACCAACAAAGAAGACGTTATCGATATAACATCTGATTGCGATACAGATGTTCCAAAATCAAAATCACCAGAGCAAGGTATGTTTATAAATCGACATTGTCAGTGACAAGAATAAAGAATATGTTTTGAAAATTTCAGACAAACCGATGGACACTTCAACCGCAGAAAAGCCAAAAGAAACGGCGACAAGCAAAGAGTCGGCACCAAATACAGCCACTGCTGAGGCAGCATTTACACGTACCAGCAATTTGGATAATCATCAGCAATCCAAGCCACAAACCACAATGCAAAATAGTAATCAAATTCAAGGCTTAAATAGCATACCAGCAACAGCACTGCACCAACAGCAGCCGGAAAGTGTAGACTATCAAAAACAACAACAACATCAGCAACAACAACAGCAGCAGCAGCAGCAACAGCAACAACAGCCTTACAAGCATGAAATACAATTGCCTATCGTCGAATCTTATAATAGTTCCATTAATAGTATCCCATCGAATGCAACGCAAACGCATCCGCAACCAATGTTAACCAATAACGATTTAGCGGAAAGCTCATATTTTGCGAGCAAAAACGTTCAACATTCGTTTCCTCCCCAATATTACAATTACTATGATAATAAGAACACAGCCTCCGCCACTAACTATCATCTCAATAATTATGCACCGTATGGTCATTTTAATTTTTCACCCTATCATTCCAATTTCCATACAACGGCTGGGTATAGCGGTAATCCCGCACCATATATTAACTCGAATGCGTTTCCTAGACAACCGTGGAATGCAGTTGGAAATCATCATCAAACCAATAGCGAACCAATACGTCAACAACCATATTTGGGAAGTACTTACTCCATGAACGAATGGTCTTCCCAATAAAAGGAATAATTTAATTGTAATAATTATTTCTTTAAATAACTTTTGACTTTTATTTATTTACTAGACTAGAAAATTATCTTGAGAAGTAGCACTAAATATCACATAAGCTTAGATTGTCATTCCAAAAAAAACAAAAAACAGATCAAATTGTATATCCAATCAATAAACATAGATAATATAAATATGTAAGAAACTTTGTGTATTTCTTGAAACCTTCACAGTTGGTCAGTTCTTCAAGGTTACTTTTCGTATACAATAGAAGAAGTATTCGTAAATCTATAAATTTGTTTGAATTAACCAACAAGGCAGGTTTGTTGTTTTTGGCCTACATTCGGAATTAGGGGTTTATTTCATTGAACGAATAATTTTATTATTTATTTTTCAATAAAGATTTTCTTCTTAAAGTATTATTCACTTCATTCGTTTTTAAATTCATAGAGTTTAATTTATATAATTGAAAGCAGTTAATTGAACTTACACAGAAAGGCTTTTATTGCCTTTTGTGACACGCAAACTTGGTAAATGTAATGGTTTTGAGTCAAAGCTCTTTTCAGTTGTTAAAATACGCATAAAGATGAAAGACAATATATTTGTGAATACTTTGCTCTTCAACTTTTTTAATAAAAGGTGATTGGCATAAAAAAGTATTAACTATTTTTTAATTTACCCTTCTGTACAGGCTCTTTTGGTTGATTGTTATTGCTGTTTCCGGCTGGAATATGGCTGTCATATTTGTACTTATGGTAGCCAGTTTCCACACGGACTCGACGAGCATTGGTGTAACCACAACTTATGTGCATTGGACAAACACATTTCCTTCGGTGAGCATTTGTTTGGTTAAGAATAGGATAACTAGCGATTTCACAAAAGTTCTCAGAAGACGTGTACCGGAAAATCAAACTTTGGCCAACACCTATGTTAAGAATATATTCGATTACCTGTTTGTAAGCTCTGAAAATATTAATATTAAGGAAGCATATTGCAAGGGTTATAATTCAACTTGTGGTGTGGATATTATGGATTTGCGCAGGGAGGTCAGTACATAAATATTTTATTTAACTAACAAATAATGAAAATAATATTTTATATAAGCTGCTGCCGCGTTCTTGTAAAAATATTATTAAGGAAATTTATTTCGCTGATGTTTTGTTGCCCGATTGTGAAGCAATATTCAAATTTCATATGTTGGATACGGGCAATTGTTTTTTGTCCAACAACTTAATGGATTTGTAAGTATTTAAAGTAACTGGTTATTGAATTTAAATGGATTAATTAAGTTTCACCAACCAAGCGACAATATCGATTTGTTGCCCTTGAAATATTCATCATTGGATAAACATCGCAAACTTCATTTAGTTTTACAAAGCGAACTTATATTCAAATATTCTGTAAGTTATACCTTATACAATACCATCCAAAAGTTGTCTAGTTTCTTTATCAAAACATAGTTGTATGTGAACAGTCCCGAGGATGTGCCTTACTTTAATGCTGTTGCTTACCTTGTTTCCACGCGACCCACCTTATACAGCTTCAACATTGAAGAGGTGCATAATAATGCTGATGTGCTGGAAGAAAGCATTGAGCAGCGCATGTGCAAGTTTCCAGAAGAAAGTACAAGTTCTCAATTTGTTTACAGGTAACTTGACTACAATAACCTGCTACTAAGATTTGAAAAAAACTTTTCCAGCTTTTCAACTTGTATGTCTCAAATACGAAACCAATTGGAGTTGAAAACTTGCAATTGCACTTTATTTAATCCAAAGGAAACGAGTAAGTGATTTGTTTCTCTAGAAGAACTTGTTTTTTAAGTAACTTTATCCGATTTTCAGAGCAACCTTACTGCGGTGTTAGGGGCATAAAATGTCTACAGGAAGGTAACATAACTAATATATAAAGAAATAAATTAATCAACGAAACTTTTCTTGCAGAATATATATCGCAAATGGTTAAGGATTATGTGGGAACCAATTTGGTTTGCTTACCCTCATGCGTAGAACAACAAATTAGCTATGTGGGGTAAGTTAAACCCTATCATAATCAATAAACAAAACAATCCAAAGCTTTTTTTTTACATATAGTTCAATTGAATCTATGAATGAGAGTAAGGATTTTTTTGTTAGTGTGGAGATTGCCAGTGCACCTTATGCTAGATTCCATCGTTTGGTGAAACAAACTAAACTGGATCTTATAGGTAAGTTTTCAAGAAGTTCAAGAGAATTTAACTGAATTCTTTCTATTATGGATTTCAGTTGCTATTGGAGGAGTTCTTGGACTATTTATGGGCGCATCTTTACTTAATATTCTGGAAGTTATTTCAATGCTTGTCTATAAGATTAAAGATTTGTTAGTCAATTGATAATATTTTGAAAACTTTAAACAAACAATTTACATGATATATTATATATATTGAAACAATAACCATTTCTTTAACAAATAAAATAAATAAATAAATATATTAATGATATAATGATCTTTGGTTTATAGTATGCATTTTTGGGCCAGGCTTTTGTCTGTTAACTTTTTAGGTTTTGTTTATTTTGGTAAAATAAACTTCAATTGGTAGTTTCGGTACTTCCGTTGAGCCATGTAAGAGATCTATGGGCTTGAGAGCAATATCGGCTGCAACTGCAGTTTGTTTACGAAATTTCCGCATTGATCTTCTCAAGGATCTGTTGTTAGTATTCGATATGGTCATTATAGCTGATTCGGCTGCCAAAGCTGATGTTTCCGTTACAGGGCTGCTTGTTGTGGCCAATATTGTGTTATTACCAACAGGAATTACTACGCTGGCTTCGGGAACATTTACCTGTTCATTGGTTATGTTCAGAATTGGTGTTTTCAATTCAGTTTTGAGCTTTAGTACTTTGGCATTCATACTGTTATTACGGCTGACATTATACGCTTTAAATCTGGTCGCATTTGCTTCCAAGTTTCTGCGTCTCATGTGCACAAAACTGGTTTTATTTCTACGATTTCGTATTGGTATTAGCTCGGTTGTGCTTGAAATATTTGGAATTGTTTGATTCTTAGTTTTATTTTGTGCAGCTTTAATTTTTGTTGCCATTAGCTTAATGCTCAACTTTTTTCTACCCTCTTTTTGCTTCGAAATCAATGTGTTATTCTGTTTTTCTTTCTGAATTTTGGTAACATTCAACGTCGTTGGCTTCACTTCATTAAGTGTAATATTTTCGTTGCTGGGATTATTTATGCCGCAGCTATAACAAAAATCGTCATTTAATGTAACTGGCATTAGATTCTTGCGGAATGATATATGCTTTTTCGGGGTCCAGTTCTTTTTATCATATATGGTATTGGGTATATTTGTGGTTGGCGTGCGACTTAACGCAAAGCCATTGAAAATTTCCCGGATAAGGGATACCTTGCTATTCACAAACGTATTGGGCATATCTGTGGTAACCGTCGGACTCGGTGTAGTAGTTGTTGCGGCTTCTGTCGGTTGAATTTCCATAGTTGTTTGCTCTGGATAGTCGGTAGTTTTGACTGGTTCCATGGTAGTTGTACTTGTACTTGAGGTAGTACTAAAAATCTGAACAGCTCTCTCTCTAAAGTGTGTAGTTTTCTGAGTTATAAAACTATTTTGCGGCTGTGAGTCAGCGGGCAACATTTGTTCTTTGCCCGACTTGTAAGGGAAGTGTTGATTCTTGGGAGCATTGGGCACAATGACATCATCCAAGGTGAAGTACGAATGCGTTATATAGGGTTGAAATGGTGGCTCAATCATTGGCGGTATGGTATTGCTAATGCTATTCGAAATACTCTCATAGCCACGCACACTGGGCAAGACATTTAGGCCATGGGCAACACCTTCGAGTCCACGGAAATGTGGCAAAATGTTAATGCTTTCCTTAACCTCGGGCACTATGGTTAGATTTTTAGTTTGTTTGCAAATCGTTAGGTTCTTGTGGACAGCTTGTTTGGGTTCGTAGTACGGTTGGTTTGGTGTTGTTTTTGGCAAGAATGTCGTAGGTATTCGAACAGATGTCATATATGTTCTCAAAATATTCGTTGACAATGAACCGTCATCGTAAGTATTTTTAAATGTGTTTCTAAAACGAGAAGAAAAAATAAATATATATATTGTGTTTGTGTTAAAATACCTAGATGCTTTCGAAAAGACATTAATTAGACCAAAACACACATAAAAAAATAAATAAATATATATATATTGTACCTCATTGCGTTGCCATATGATAAACCAATTTCGGGTGGAGCATTTCTATAGCCATGTTTCAATTGCAAATTAACCATACGCTGCTTTCGACTCACAAAGTGTGGAGCTCTTGTATTGTACCAGTAGAGTTTTCGAAACTTACTCGGCTGATTGTACATATAAAATGCTTGCGGATCAATTGA
Source organism: Scaptomyza caliginosa (assembly GCA_035044725.1). NCBI lineage: Eukaryota > Metazoa > Arthropoda > Insecta > Diptera > Drosophilidae > Scaptomyza > Scaptomyza caliginosa. The sequence goes on along the minus strand of JAWNNR010000097.1, from coordinate 167,850 downwards.
CCAAATCTGTAAGTTAAACGTTAATCAAATTGGGGAAATAATAATTTTTTTAGAAATACTTACTCCCGTTTTATAGCGTATATTATTGGAGCAAACTTTTGTTATAGATAAAATAATGATTGTTCCTGTCAAAAAGAGGGAACTTTCATTTACTTTCACTTTTACAAACTCATATTGTTGGTTTATAAAATATTTACCCATGCATATGTGTATTATATTAAATGTTTGAAAGGATTTTCCAAACATGTTGAAAACTAAATTATTTATTAATATTGTTTTCTAAAAAAACACTTTAATACTTGCAGCTAAACAAGACAATTAATCAAGACTTACTAATATTAAATGTGCTGCCTTGAAAAACACAACTGTATACCCTGTAAGTTGTATAAGATTTATAGCTGGGTATTTATTACTCAACATGCAGTGGCTTGTGTTAAATATTTTTCCGTATTTCCATTAAGTTTCATCTTACGCAGGTCAAGAATGATATTGAAACGTAAAAGCTATTATCTATTATATTTTACTCAAAATAAACATAATTTTATTTTTAAAGTGCTGTATATTCAATGCAATTACAGGGTATTTAAGCATTGAGCATTGTTAAATTGCAAGATTTCACTGCTTAGTTTGTGCTTTCAAGCATAACACTTAATGCATGGTCAAGTTTCTTTCATTTCTTACACTTTCCATCCATGTTAATACCCTGCGTATATATATATATAAATCCGGATGGCTTGAGAATGTTTCATCTGTCAAAAATAGAATTTTTTCGCCCATATCGCCAAATGTTGAATATTTTCTGATTTATTATCACAATTTTATCTGGACGCTATAATTAGTTTCAATTGCTATTTTTAGCATTTATAACTTTCTAAAGTGCCCAAAATCGATATTGCTTATCGGCACTTAAAATATTATAAAAATAAACACACACAAGTACATGCGGCGTATACTTAATATATGCAAACATGCAAGCTGCTGTAAAAGAAATACTCTTTGTTTATCATGCTTGAGTACGATTGAGCTGAACATAACCCAACTATTTATTTCGAGATGAATAATAGATTTATGTTTATTATTCTAAGTGTATTTTATATTTTTTTTTATTATTTGTTTTCTGTTTTTGTTTCTTTTCTAAATTTTCTTTTATTAATTTACAGTCAGTAATGAAAATGAATACAAAAATATTTTATTTTTTCTTTTTACCATAATTTTCACATATATCAGGATAAATATAACACATAGGGTCAGGACACGAACACGGATTCATGTCCCGAAGATACAATTGAATTAAACAAATGGCAATTTGGCAGGAACCGAAATTTAACTGCAAATATCAAATTAAATTGGATTAGCAACCAATAAAAACGATCCCAAGGGCTCGAGGGCTACTTACTCTCTCGCTAAGTGGGCGCCCGTGTCTGTGGACAGGCAGCCAGCACCACCACCAAAACCGTATCCCTTGGGTCCATATTTCCTACCATGGCAATTTTTGCAGAACAGAGATGCTTCGTGCTCCGTGCAGTTTGTCGAGTCCAGAGCCTTGTTGCACATACCTTTAATAGATAATTGTTGCTTGTTGTAGTTTGATTGGCTATATCCAATGTTTGGTGATTACTTACTGCACTTGAAGCAAGTCTTATGGAATTTGTAGCCACCAGCGACACGCTCTTCGGCGGCGTACACAGATTTGCCGCACGCGGGGCACTTGGGAGTCTCAACCGGAACAAAAGGCATTATGTTCTATATCTGCATAACAACGACAAACAGCAGGTAAAGCAATCCAATTAAGTAATACTAGTAATTATGTATGGTGTACATACCGTCCAAAAGGTACACTTGTAAAGAAGTTCCTGTATGTTAAAGACGCTGCAGACTAAACTGGAAAGATTCTGTACACTGGTAGTCTATATTTGTGGATGCACACGGCACAACAAAAAAATACATGTTGTGTGTGTTTGTTTGTGTGTTCGTGTGTGTGTGTGTGTTTCGCTCTGTCTGTCAGTGTGTGTATGTTGAATATACAGCAATAAAACGTTAAATATAATCGAAATTTTATATATTTTTGTTCTTTTTTTCCTTCATTTTTGCTTTGTTGTCATTTTATGTACAAGAATTGCCAACAAATTACAATTATTAACAAGAACTCAACACACAAATCTAAATAGTATAAATTAATTATAATAATCAAGTAACTAGTATTAAGTTAATATAGCCATATATATATATGATATCATGCTATGTATTCATTGTGTATGACTCCCAAAAAATATAAATAAATATTGCATATAAATATTTATAGTGTGTAGATGGGAATGGGAATATGAATATGTTGTAACAAGGGCGTAGGCAAAAGAATTTTCCGAATTTTATCGGGTAAAACATTCTCAACAGCCAGAGGGGTCAAACAAGGCATCGAATCGGAAATATATAGAAATTATGCCGATCTGTCAGACAATATTTTGTTATTTATTTAGTGCATACGCATATGTATTGCAATCTAATTTGTTTCCAACAACATGTTGCAGTCATTTTTGAGTGGGTGGGGAGGGTGGTGTTGGGGTTGGGGGTGTGTTGCACATACCACCTGCCTCAAACCCCTATTGACGCCCATGATATTTATAAATACACAGACATACAAACACCAACATAGGCGTACCGTATGTAGGCGTATGCATATATTCAAATGGAAATTTTAATTTCTCGCTCTCTCTCTAAGTTTCCACTACCTTGCCGAGGGTGGCTTGAAAAGTTTTCGGAAACAACAAGCACACACACTTAGTAAACTAGCTGTAAGCAATCATTATTTTTGTATTCGTTGTGCGATACGATCGTAGTTTAGCTAATATATATATATATTTATTATTCACAATGGACAACAAAAATCCATCTTGCCAAAATTTTTCGCTTAGCTCAAGCTCATCGAGCAATTTGAATGAGCCAGCCGACAGCAGCAACAAAAAGCAGGCCAAGGTGCAACCAACAAAGAGGCAAGAAACTGAACAAGATACTTCACCGAAATGTTCCAATATCATAACAAGCACATCTTCATCGTCATCGACGACCATATCGGTGGGTGCCTTCAATTCGCAGACTCAATTCGATAGACCAACGCGTGATGAGGCTCCGAATATTGGCTATGAGGTTGACGTGGCCAAATCGATACTCAAACAATATAGCACATTGAGCGGAGATAATTTGTAAGCACGCTTTGTTAGCGTTTAAGGTAGTTGGCTTAAGTTGCTGTTTTTCGATAGGTTTGATCATATTAGTGATATTGTTAAGCGCGTTGTCGATGAACGTCCGCCGAATGTTATCGATTTCTTTGAAGAGTTCAGTCGCAATGTGCGGGAACAGAAATTTCATGTGCCCGAACGTTTTCCACCCAATGGCGTTTTCGCCGACTCCCGCATGTTTCGTCCGGCCAAGCAAATACTCTATTCCATGAAGGTATGTCTTGTACATCTATCTTAACAATCTTAACTTGAGAATTCCCCTATTAGCTACCAAGTGTTGGGGATGCTGACTTTGGCACTGATGAGGATATGGGCGTTGACGAAACTATGACTTCAATCGATGGCGACTTGCGCATCAATATTGATGATTCCCTGCGTCTGTTTGTCACATTCAACGAACGTGTCGAGCAAATGCAGTTCTTTTGGAATCAGTGCGGTTTTAGTGTTAGCAAAGATGATATATTTCAGCTGGCATGCTCCATTAACCGGCTGCAGACGCATCCCTCGATAATGCAGTGTCGTTTCTGGGGTTGCATAAATGGTCTGAAAGCGCCGTACTATATTGTGGAAGCCTCGCTGACGCGTGAGGAAATCGCATCACGTTTGACCATGATGCAGGAGGAAATGCAGGAGAAACAGTTGCCCTTTCAGATGCGTAAGAGTCGTGTGGAGAAGCCGACACCTGCACATATTGGTCCAGAGCTAACACCGGGCACCTATGGCTGGGAAAAGTATCCGTTGGATGAGCTGGAAAGGATGTTGCCAGAGGCTGCGCCCGTTCCGTTGGCACAGGATATCGAGTTCTATGAGATACCACCCGAGTATATTGGACTTGGTTGCAATCGCTTTTCGTATTTTGTGGTTAACAATTTGCATGATGATTGGATTGAGTTGCCGATTGTGACACCACGTCAAATTGTTATTTCGCGCGCGATTAAAAAGTTTTTCACTGGCGACTTGGAAGCGGATGTTGTTTCGTATCCCTGCTTTCCTGGCAAGGAAAAACACTATCTACGTGCAATGATTGCTCGCATTACGGCCGGTACTCACATAGCTCCACAGGGTTATTATAGGCGTATGACTAAAAAGGAGAAGAAACTTTACGATAACGTCAATATGGACGAAGGCGAAGAGGAAGAGGAGGAAGATGATGATGATTTCAATGAGGGTGAAGAGGAGGAACCTCCGGGTAAGTTTGTTAAGGTTTGTTGTTTCGTTTTTAATCAACTAACGTTCCAGATAACGATGTTATGCTGTTGAAAAACGAGAAATTTGAGATCGAACCTTTGAGCTCATTGGCCAATCCAATGGGCTGGGTGCATTGTCGTTCGAACATTTTGAATCAGGGACGTGTTGTGTGGTACGATGAGGAAGCAGCTCAAAAGGAGCGAGAGAAGGCATTGGCAGAGTACTTGAAAAGGCTTCGATTGGAGGAAATGGGTTATGAGATCGAGGAGGAGGAACAGGAGTCCGAAGAGGAAGAAGAGGTTGACGAAGAGGAAATGTTGGACGACTTTATTAATATAGAGACAGGACCAAATATCCTCTCCTCATGTGCCACTGATCGCAGCAAACTCTGCTCAACACCCTGGAGTGTACGCTTCACAAGCAAGTATACAAATCAAAAGGAACGTTTGCTGGTCATGCAATCGAACATTTGGCCCGGTGCCTTTACATTTCTTTTCGAAAACACATGCGAATCGATCTATTTGGGCTGGGGACACAAGTTTGCTCAACGTAATATACCATTTAGGCACTTGGCACCAGTTCAGGAGGAATATCCACATACTGGAGAAGATTTTATTGAGAGCAGTGATCCAACTGTTGAAGAGGAGCTCGCCTATAAGGAATGGCTTTTGAATAAAAATCGAAAGAAGGAAATCGTTGATGCTGAGGACATGAATGATTACGACGACGATGAAACCGATGGTCAATATGACGAGGAAAATGATGATTAAACTTTGTTGAAATGTAGATTAATTTGTTAATCCTATTACTTATAAATAAATATAAGCTGGTAAAAGATTTTCGATAGAGTGTATTTGTAACAGTGTTCGAGTCACTCTTTTTGAACCATCAAGAAAATTATCCAAATACAACCCTTAAAATGATGTTTGTGAAGCGCATGCGTTGAAAAAATAACAAATACACAAAAGTATTATAGTCCCTAGCATACATTAAAACAGTAGTTATGTTTTTAATTAAAAAATGTCAAAAAGAAATTTTGATTTTTATGTTTTTTCTCATAATCATAATTCCCTCAAGCGTTGATGCTGACGAAAAGAATATTAATAAATTGTTAAACAACCAAGCCGTTGTTAGTCGCCAAATAATGTGTATTCTGGAGAAGAGCCCATGTGACCAATTGGGACGACAACTAAAAGGTAATATAAATAAATAAACAAAAAAAAAGTTAACTTGATTTCTTAAAAATATTCATATTATTTTTTCATTTACCTTTTATAAAAGCTTTAAGTTAGTAAAAATCACATTTTAATTTCGTTGTTTTATGAGTTCATTGACCTCTAAACACATTTATTAACGAATTGAATTGAATATTTAATTTTTAGCTGCTTTACCCGAAGTAATAACAAGAAAATGCCGCAACTGTTCACCACAACAGGCTCAAAGTGCACAAAAATTGACAGCCTTCCTGCAAGCTCGCTATCCGGATGTCTGGGCAATGCTTATAAAGAAATATCAAAATGCCTAGTTTAAGTTCTCGTAATATTGTAAACGTATTGTTATGCTCAGTAAATTTCAAATACATAAATCAACAGCATACGCTTGGCAATGTATCACTGAACAAAATTGAATTAGTTTTTAATATTTATTGGGGATTTTTGTTTTGTTTTTTTGTTTTGAATACACAAAAATTATGATACATTTACAAGACAAAGTAGTACAAGTAGTAAAAGTAGTTTGATACTTTATAGAGTAAAACGTGTAACTAGTGTAAGTTGTAGATATTTGTTTTATTATCTGCGTATTGAGCCGTTCAGCGGCAAGTATGGTGAATACGTTGGATACATTGAATTCGGTTGCGTTGCTCTTTGCAGGACGCATGCATCCTGATACTGAGACTGCATGTTCATAACACCCATTTGCATTGGAATCTGAGAGTTGGGATATTCACCACCGGAACTATATGCAGATGCCGGCGGACTCTGTTGCGGCGACATTCGATAGCTATTAATGGCGCCATAATGTGACATCAGATTGGGACTAATGTGTACATTGGCTGTGCGATTATTTGAGCTGCTGCTAATTGCCGCTGAACTATGTTGAATGGGTGCCGATGGTGTGTTTCGAGTATTACGATTTGTGTTTTGGCTGGATGAAATTGGAGCAATGTTCATGTTGCTGGTATAGTATTTATGATATTGTAGCGGTGTCACTTGGGTCTGCAGCATATTCGGCGGCGTAGATATATTTCGATTTTGCATTAGTAGATGTGGTGGCGGTGTCATTGAGTTGGGTGGAATCGGATGATGTGGCGATGGCGTTAAATTCGATTGAGCTCCTGGCGATGTATTACATGGTTGAGTCTCCAGGCAATTAGTTAACTGTTGCAACTTCGATAGGCTACACAAGTTTCCAACTAGTGCTGGTGTGCTGCCACCACTGTTTGATGATATGGACTGTTCATTGTTGGCCGCTGAAGACGGTGGTCCCAATGTCGTGGAGACTGGTATTCGTGGTCCGTTCGATACGATTTCATTTGATGGCATGTTATTTTGTAAATAGAAATTATTAACTGCACAAGCAGAGGCTGGTTGCTCAATGCGCTGATGCGAATTGGGTAGGGAATGAACTGAGCCATTGAGCGACATTCGCTGCTGAATGACAGCTGGCATATTGACAATGTCATAGTTCGATGGATTGGATGAGAAATTTTGTGATATTTGCGGTATTGGTATATAATCCAATGGCTGCATATTTTGCTGATGACCATGCTGCCCGCCCAGCTGTGTAAACTGTAAGCCACCAATACCATCCTGTTGTCCCTTGGATATATTTGAAACAGAGCTCTGTGCGTGCTGATGGTGAGTATTTTGTGAGCTTGTTGCTGCTGCTGGCACTTTAGCGTCTCGTTGCTGAGCATTATTCGATGAGCTGCCATTGCGTATTTGCTTAGGTGTCGGTGCTCGATGTGTTGCAGACGGGGAACTTGCAACAATATCAGGCTATTAAAAAAAAACAACAAGTAAATATATTAATAAGATGGTCTTTGCTAAAATTTGATTTATAGTTACCTGCACAGTTAGCTTTCTATTTTGATGCTGATGCTGTGAATTTCCAATTATGTTCAAGTTAGGCGAACCTTCGGAATTTAAATTCATATTTATATTGCTTTGCTGTTGCATATGCGAATTTTGTATGGACATGTGCATGGGCGTTGTGGCCGATTGATTTTGCATTGAACAGTCGGGAAACTGTCTTTGCATATGCCCATTGGGATTCTCCGGACCATGATTGATGGCGCCGCCAATATTCGATGGTGAATCCATATTGATTTGCACATTAATGCCACAATCGTATTGCTGCTGTTGTATTGGTGCCTGATTTGAAGCTGCCTCTGAATTGTATGCCATATTGTTGTTGGGATTGTTAACATCCGGTTGTCCGCTCACTTGCAAGTTTGAATGCGGACCCGATTGTAAGATCGGTTGAGATGCTTTAATTTTTTCCTCTCGCGACTGACCCAATGGTATGTTGTTGACATTGTGTTCAGATTTTTGCTTTTGTGCCGCTCCTGATGCTTCGCGGCTCATTGGAGTTGGTAATAAACTGCCTGGATCTGGCTGATTTGGATTTCCGTGTCTGTTTACAGGGTTTTGGGGATTACCAATCGATTTGATTTGTTGCGAATGATCCGTGACCTTAAATTGTTTCTGCTGATTGGCGCACTTCTGCTCATATATATTCGCTTGATTATTCACATTGTATTCATTACAATTGAGCGAATTTCCATCGCCATCTCGGGCATTATTAACAGCGTTAATATTCGATGCTGTTGCCTTTGACATTTCATCCTTTTTGCCGCTATTTTTGCGATCTACCTTCTGTTTATCCTTTGGATGATGCATCTGATGATGAGCATGCATTGCCAGGTTGGCCGATTGATACAGATTCTGTGTAAAGTTGGTGTAGGCCATAGTTGTGGCCAGATCTTTATGGAATTGTTTCTGGCCCTTCTGAGCTGCCGGATCCAAGTTGCATAGATTATAGCTGTAATAGTCCCACTGCCAATACTGTGAAGTATGATGATAATTCGGCATTTGGTTGATTGAATATTGAGATGTCAACGAGTTCTGTAACTGAGCATGTTCATTATTCTTTAGCTGAATCTTATCGCGTATGGGTAATGATGTGGGCGGCGGAGGAGCACGCACATTGGATTTATCTTCTTCTTTGACTTGTACTTGAAGCAAATGTGGTGGCTTTTGTACATCCTTTTCGGCAATGACATTAACTTTATTTGCAGTATGAGTTAAATCCGGTTTCTTGCACAAAGTGTTAACAACTTCGGTCTTTGGAATTGATGTTTCCATAACGGGTTTCTTGTGTATTTTCTGTTTCACTTCGGTTTCATGCATTATGGACGCCTCAGTTTTGCCAGGAAGTAGTTTTTCATTAGCCAAATTTGGCTTGTTCAATTCATTATAAAAAGCTTGTTCATGCTGCAAACTACAAGAAACTTTCACTTGCGACAGATCCGGTTTGATAGTCTGCACCTTTTCGGGAGTTATATTTTTCTTAGTCTCAACCTGTTCAACCTCTTTGGATTCTTTGGCGCAATCCTTGAAGACTTTAGTGGAATCGGCTACAATGGTTGGTGGCGGCGCAATCAATGTTTCTTCAATAGAAACCGTGGGTTTAGCACAAGGTTTAAAGGTTTGCTCGTCAGGGTTTGTTTTAATAGGATCATTGTTATTTTTTATTAAACTTTCATTGTTCAAATTAAGTACTTTTGTTTCAGGTATCTCAACTGATGGTGGTTTAGGTATTTCAACCTTTTCTGCAACAGTGGGCAAGGCGGTATTTATAATCATTTCTTTTGCATTTACTTCAGTTGTGGTAGGAGCTACGACAACAGGTTCCTTTTGTATTTCACAAACTTCTGGAACCTGACATTTGATTTCTGTATTCACTACAGTCTCAACTGGCTTGGGCTCAATTTTACATTCAGTGATTTTAATGTCTGTATTCTTTGCTTCAAAAGAAGTTGTGTCGGAAAACAATGCTTTCTTCGTTTTCTTTGCAACTGCATCCAAAACCTGCTCAGTGCAGTGATCAGTGGCGATAATCTCCTTTTCCATCGGCGGCTGCTGCTGCTGTTGTTGTTGTTGTTGCTGCTGTTGTTGGTGCTGCGGTTGTTGTGGTTGCTGCTGCTGCTGCTGTTGATGCTGCTGCGGTGCAGGCTCCACAACCCTTTCAACAACCTTCTTTTCGACGACAGTTTCCATTACTTCAACATGCGGTTTTAAAGGTTTTTCAATCTCAGATTCCTTTATGGGAGTTTCAATGCTGGTTGGAGCAACAGCTGCTGCTTCAGTTTCTTCATCACGCTTGCCATTTGATTTCTTGCCCCTAAGTTTGGGCACAATGTTAACGGGTTTGTCCACTGGTTCTTGTTTCTTAACACTGCGATTAACTTCTTGGGCAGCAGCAGCTCCTTGCAATAGGGCACATTTTTCTGAGCTTTCCTTATGATGTGGTGGTTCGATTGGATTTGAAATGTTAAGCTCAACATTATCGACAGTATTTTTACGTTCAAAATGTTTTCTCTTATTGGTATGTGGAATAACGTCCTTGCGCTTGGCCAAACGTAAAGCTCGTTTGGTCAAAATATTGTATTCAGCAGCCTCTAGTGATTTTTTCGAATACTTACTATCCGATGAATCGGAGTTATCAATTAGCTCCTCGAATGGACGTTTAGATCTTTTTGCTTCATTAAATGTGGGGTGTGTAGATTCTATAGCAGAACATGTTAGCTTTTTAGTGTAACTTGTATCCTTGTCAATACTTTGAATATTATTTGTCTTTGCGTGCTTGACGCTGTCCTTATTTGTATCTTTGAATAACTCAATAGTCGTATTCGGTTGAGACTCAATGATTTTCTCACTCTTTTGCTTCTCATACACCAACTTGTCATCCAAAGTTTCCATTTGCTGAGAACTTAAATATTCACGATTTGAAATTGGTCGTATATTATTATTAGGTGATCTTGAAATTGACATTAACGGACTCCATCTTAGGCAATCGGGTTCAATGACAATTCGAGTCTTGCTTTGAGCTCTCTTATTATGATGCACTAATACTTTTTTCCAATCGATTTTAACTGTAATTTGGAATCTTATATCCCCATCATTTTTACGTAGTTTTATAAAATTTAATAGCTCAAAAGCTAATGCAATGTCAGAAACGGCTAGGCCTGTTTTTATGGCTATATCCTTAAGTGTTATTGTCTTCTTGTTCCGGTACGTGTACAAATACTCCAAAACAACCGATTTCCAGTATGAAAAGTATGATAGACGTCCAAGATCCGACAGTGGTTTCTCCGGCGTTCCGAGTTGACCTTCTTCGCGACTCAGTAAATAGCTGAAGTCAATTAAAAAGCGTCCATATCCTTGTCTTTGATATTGTGGCAGAGTAAGAATGCATGAGACGTTATATTTTTGCGAGCAGTGCTTTTCTTTTGAAAAATATCCAACGAGATGACAGCCAACTTGATCGTTTTTGGTCAATATATAAAATAGAAACGGTTCCACATCATAGTAAAGCGTTTTATGATCTAGGAAAAACTTTGCTAGCAGGCATAGATTTTGGCAATAGATCTTATTAACATTGCCATCCACTTCGAATACAGATATATCGCCCTGTCGAAATATTTCAGTTCCAGGCGGTTGCTTCCAAATACATTTATTTTGATGTCTATCCAATACTGATCGACTTTTCGTATACTTCAGGCAGAATTCGCATAAAAACAGTTTCAATAGTCTAAAATAGAAAAGAAACATATTATAAAGATTGTTAAGTACATTACATTAATTTTAAATAAAAAAAATTAGTAAGCGTAATATTTGCAATAACTTTAAAGTCTCTTGCTTAATGATTCTTTTATATTGATTTCGAAAAACAACTAAACAAGCAGTTAAGTTATGAATAATGAAATTGGCCAACAACAAAGCAATTGGTTAATATATGTGTATCATTTGACTTGGAATTTACCTGGCGTACTCCTGTGGAAATGGACTTGAATACCATGTTTCAATATTCCATTTTCCTATTTCAATTGATTTTGGACTTTGTCCACAATAAGTCAGTGAATTGTTTTTCTCAGCAGACATTTCGGGTGGATTGTTAGAGACTTTAAGAACAGCTTTTTGTAGCACTTCTTGATATAGTTCAACGTCAAGTGGATTGACGCCCGGCGGTAGATGTTGATTTTCTATAAATAAATATTTGTGTTTTTGTTTAAGTAAACTTGAATATTTTTCTTTTATCCTGCCTATTTCAACTAAAAGTTTTGTGTTTGCATTAAATGGGTTGTAAAAATTGATTATGGTCTGTTTGACATTACAGCTGACAAGCTAGAGACTTTAAAATCGTAATTATTAATTTATTTTTATCAGCAAGAAGCATATTACTTAAACAGGTTTTACTTTTAAAATGGCAACTAAATTGAAACAAATAATAAACTTATAATAACCCTTACAAATTGATATACCCAATGCTGTTTCTACTAAATAAATGCTCAAAACTATTTATTTTTTTCCTTTACTTACCAAACGGTTTGATGCGACTTATGATGGTCTGATCCTTATCGTTTTCCAATGGTTCAATACCTTCAATCTCTGCGCCATCTGATATTTTTTCATTTATAGCTTGCTGCCTTGGTTCTTGGAATTGATTAATTTCATTAATCATTTGACATTTTAAGACCGTTTCTTTAGTCAGATATGGAATATCATCATCATGTTTCACATAGGATTTAGTAGATTCAAGTGGCATTGATTTCAAAATTATTGTCCTTTTCTTACCCACAGTGGAATTATTATTATTTCTTGATGAGGGCAAAGCAGACTTTATAACCATTTCGTTTGACTTTTCGGATGTCAATTTGTTGGATTTATTAGTCTCAACTTTTGGTGATAGTTGATAGATATCTGTTATTTTCTTTTGATAGCTCATACCTTTGAAGTTTGCTTTATATTTGTTGTCAACCGGGTTTTTTGCAACGGCTGCAAAACCCCAATTATCAGAAGAACCATCCATTAAGCTCTCATGGTCATTTGACGATGATCGAAACTCCATTTTCTTATCGTTCTCAAATATGTTCTCCTTCAATGTACTTCGATCTGTATCATAATCTTCATCATCATTATCGTCATCGCATTCAGAACTGTCACTTGAACTGGAACTTGAATCCGACTCAGAGCTTGAAGAAGTACACGAGTCTGATGATGTACTATCGTCCTGATCATCGCACCCAGCATTTTTGTCATCATCTTCATCCTCGTCATCACTGTCGCTCGATGAAGTCGATGATGATAGGTCCGAATAATTTCGCTTGCGATTTAATTGATTAATAATGCTATCACGATAGATTTTCTTCGGCTGTTTAACGGGCGTAACAAATTTGTTAACAGCGACGGCATTCTTTTTATTCTTTTGTCTATTATTGCTGGCAGCGCCACCAATGCATTGTTGAGACGTTGATGGATTTTCAAAAAATCCTTCAGTTTTGATCATTTGTCGCTTGCAATTGGTGTATGGCTTTGGCGTTACATTGCCGTAGTTTACAATTCTAAAAAAAAGTAATGGTTTAAGAAATTAAGAATGTATTTATTGAATTTAGAGCTTACTTATCATTTCCAACCAGCTCCAGTTTTATATTTCCTGTATCTTTCCTCAAAGTTTTGGGTAGATCAACGTTTAAGCAAGCCTTGCATCTGAAACATATAAATATTAGTACCATTTTAGCTCGTTTAAATTGAAATGAACTTACCTATAAGGATGCTTTGGCTTTTTGTCTGGTATCGTATCGAGGCACGTTAAGTGAAAATGATTTTTGCATTGAAAACACTGAAGCAAACATGGTCCACGATTATGTATGTTGCAGACAACACAATCTGCACATTTCTGACAGTTCCATAGCGTGCCTTTCGTAACAAGCATATAGAGAAGGACGTAAGACTGCGATTTACATCTGCCTGCAATGTTGGCGCATGTGGTATGCAATGATATTCCACATTGTTTGCAAGAACTTAAGGGTTCTGGAATGCCATTAAGATTCTTTTGAGAGTTGCCTGAGCAATGTGTGCAGGTTTCTTCTCCCTTAATAAGTACTTCTGGTTCGGCAACTGATTTTCGTGGTGTTGTTAAGGACTTGCCTTTTTTATATAGCTTGCCTTCCTGTATTAGGAATCCAGTGTCAACTGCCTTTTTTATTGATAGCTTAATAATAGCTTTAAAGTCAACATTAGGTGACAGATCGATGCAGTTAAACTTTTGTATATAGTTTTCTATACTCTTTATGGTAGATCCTTCACATTCACCCAAATCATTGACGGCTTTTGCTACCACTTTATACAGGTTTGTACTTTTATCAACCTTTATTCGGCGTTTTGCCATAGGTGCTTTGTATGAATGCAAACCCTTGTTGTACACTTTTATAACTGATCCCGACTCGACAGCCTTTTCTAGCTTTTCAGCGACAATGTCTTCGTGAAACTTATGATGAGTGCCAATAGCTTGGCAAATCCTTTGAACACTGGGTCTTTGTTTTTGTGATCGAATTTTTGAAATTGCCTCCAGGATCCACTGCTTCCACGTATCCATACTGATGTCATGAGCAGACTCCCTCATCTTGCTGGTGTTTTCTATAAATTGTTCAATATTGAAATATTATTAGAACACATTTATTCTTATTGGAAACGGTTTATCAGACACGATTTTAAATATTTTTTAGCAACATACTTGATTAATATTATTTAGTATTTTAATATATATATTATTATTATTTTGACTTTTTTAATATTTATTTATTATTTCGTAATACAACTAAAATTGTTCGAATCGCCCCACTGTGCTACGTTAAGTATGGAACATGTTTTGGTTCAATTACGCTTTGAACCATGTTAAACATGCATACGTTCATATGTACATACATACATACACAGTTAGGTGACTTGTATATGTGATGCACTTAGGCGTCCCTCTGCTGCATTTTCGGTAAGCCGCACTTGTGGAAGTCACTTACACATTTATATTACCTACAACAAGTCTTTGTTATGGAAAGGGTAGTGTAGCTATATTACTTGTCTTATACATGAAAGTAGTAACATACATGTATATGTATGTATGTATGTATGTACATACCCATAGGCATTAGAATCTATAAAATCTAATTAAACAAGCACTTTATTGATAAAAGTCTTTTTGATGCTTTGAACTACCACCCCGCATAAGCCAAAACACAATTATATTATTATTAACTATTGATTTGACACTTACAAGATATTTATTTTCGGTGCAAAATTTATTATTTCACTTAGTAGGGTTGTGGAATAAATATCACTATATCGAGTTATCGATGAACATGGATATTTTCGATTTTATTCTTGCATGACGATGGTTTCACTACCAATATTTTCGTGCGATGTATTTGCAATGATTTTCACCAAAGTCTCAATTTTCCTCTTAATATTATTTAAGAATTGCAATAAGACGAAACAATCTTTAATTGTTGAAACCAATAATCCCTTACTGACACCATGTCATGTACTTTGAAAAGCAATGATGTTTTCTAACGATATGAATACATCGCTTAGATATCCGCCTCTAGAATGCAGTGCTCGAGTTACCCTGTGTTAGCTAAATTTTGCACTTCGCTTGTTTACACCGGTTGGTCGCAACAAATATTTCTCGCAGACAAATTGAATTAATGGTTACTTAAAATGGCACACACCGAAAATATTCCGGTTAATACATTCCGGAATTACCTAAATATTCTCAATGAGGCGACCAGCAGCGATGAAATCAAGCTGAAAGCTACACAGGAGCTAAGCGAGCATTTCGAAATGATCCTTAGCTCTCCGTCATATCCATCGTTCCTGGAAAACGCGCTAAAGATCTTCACACGTATTCTTCAAGATGGAGAACCCCAGTTTGTCCAGGAGAATACAGTCCAACACGTGAGTACAGTATTTTGATGCATTGCAAACATTCTATTTACATATTGGGGGGCTCACATGTACGTATGTATGAATGTGTGTGTGTGCATGTGTGTGTCTTGCGTATCAAAGAGCCTCAAAAAAATTTATGTTAATTGTAAGTTTACAATACAAATATTTGTAATTCTAATGATATATAGTATTCAAGCTAGTTATTGTCTTGCAGGAGAGTACTTTATAGCGTTAAAATGTTGCATTGAGTGCATGCAAACAAGTTGGTTGTATTTCATCAGCAAGCAGTTTTGCACTGGGCAAGCGCGTTTTAATCGGCGCGTTTTCAGTCTACTTAAGAATAAGCTTTTACAAATATATTTGTACTAACAAGCATATTAATACTTATAAAAAACTTAAGCACACATGTTGCAAGTTGTGATTGTAAGTCGATAATTATCGATTCTTGTATATCGGCCGTAGCGGTTTTAATTTAAATAATCATATATGTAATCCCCTTTTTTATACTTTTTAGATTCGCAAGCTCATTTTGGAGATGATACATCGATTACCCATAACTGAGAATTTAAGACAGCATGTTAAATCAATAATAACAATGATGCTAAAATTATTAAAATCAGACAACGAAGAAAACGTTTTAATAAGTCTGCGTATAATAATTGAGCTGCATAAACATTTTCGTCCATCGTTTAACCCAGAAGTAAGTGAATTTTCTTGTTTGACTGTTGTTTAATATTATTAATTAATCCATGTTCTATTTTTAGATCCAGCTTTTTTTGGGATTTGTTAAGGAAATTTATACCAACCTTCCAAATAACCTAACATCCATATTCGAAACTAACAACGACATTTGGATAGCTGATTTAAAGGATTTGGATCTAGAAATACTACTACCCGAAACGTACTCTATTAAAACTATACATGTAGAGAAACAACAAGAGCAGCAGTCACAGCAAATGATTGTAAGTTTAAGAAATTCTATGGTTTGAAAAGTAAACTTATTGTCTCAATGATATTTCAGTATAATCTTCTACCGCGTGGTATACTATCCTTGAAAGTCCTTCAAGAGTTGCCCATAATTGTTGTGCTCATGTATCAAATATATAAAAATGCTGTGCATCAAGAGGTTGCCGAGTTTATACCATTGATATTAACAACTATCAATTTACAGCCAACAATCATGCAGAGGTAAGTTCTATAAACAAACATTTATGTCTTGGCTTGCAATCATATTAACTTAATTTAATTTTCTGCCAGAAATTCTGCACAAAAAGAAGTATTTGTGGACTTTATGGGAGCTCAAGTGAAAACACTTTCATTCTTGGCATATATTGTGCGAATTTATCAGGTAACTTAAAACACAATACACTTCCTAATAAGTATGATACTTATATTGTTGCTTTTAGGATGTCGTTATTGCTAACTCACTATCAGTATCGAATGGAATGCTAAATCTAATGGAACATTGTCCAAAAGAAGCTGCTCATTTGCGCAAGGAACTGTTAATTGCTGCGCGTCATATTTTTGCTACAGATTTGCGCCAGAGTAAGTGGGAAAACAACTCTGTAACTTGGCACCATAACAAATTCCCATTAAAATGTCTTTTTAGAATTCATACCATCGATAGACAAACTTTTCGATGAAGATTTACTGATTGGTAAAGGTGTCACTTTGGACTCTATTCGTCCATTGGCGTATTCAACGTTAGCTGATCTTGCCCACCATGTCCGCCAAAGCCTTAGCTTGGATGTCTTAGTCAAAGCGGTCAATTTGTTTGCCAAAAATGTTCACGATGAGACACTTGCTGTTGGCATTCAGACCATGTCGTGTAAACTTTTATTGAATCTTGTCGAATCTCTACGACACCACAGTGAACTAGAGCCAGTGCGATCGAGACATATTTTGGGAACACTGCTAAAAGTGTTTGTAAAGAAGTTCGAAACATTTGCTCAAATACAGCTGCCACAAATAATACAAAAGTGGTACGTAAAGAACTTGTCCAAGTATTACAGTATTTGTAACTAATTTAATTTATAATATTAGCAAGGGACAATCTCAAACTGGTGCTACAACAAACATGACTGGCTCATTTAATTTACCCTCCACACCCATGACAGAATTGAAAGACGTATGTATTTTAACAACTTCTTAACATTCTGATACTCAGTATTCTATTTCTTTTACTTAGGATCAACTGGGTGGCGACCAAGCCAAAATGTCAACGGTTGGAAACCAGATTGCTTGCACAGTAAATGTTGCCGAGTATAGAAGCTTGGTTAAAACACTTGTTGGAGGTGTAAAGACAATAACTTGGGGATTTTTCAACTCAAAGGTATGATATTAGAATAACTTTTCAGTGAAAATATTCATTTTTCACTCACTTCAGACTCAGGTGGCAGAACCAAGCGTTCAGGACAAACTTTTTAGTCCAGAGATATTATGCACATATATTGATCTGGTGCATTATGCCATGGAAGCTTTGGACATATATACAATAAATGTAAATCCAAATCAGCAACGCACATCTGGACTTATTTCTCGCAGCAAGGAGGAAAAGGAGGTTTTAGAACATTTTAGCGGCATTGTAGGTAACATTTAAAAGGCAACTTAATTAAATTATTAATACCTTTTCCTTTTAGTTCCTCATGATGCAGTCACAGAATTTCCAAGAGATTTTTGCAACAACAATTGATTTTCTTGTTGAAAGAATCTACAAAAACCAATCTCTACAAGTTATAGCCAATTCGTTTTTGGCCAACCCCACCACATCACCACTCTTTGCCACCGTGCTGGTTGAGTATCTTCTGGAGAAAATGGAAGAAATGGGTTCGAATGTGGAACGATCTAACCTGTACCTTCGTTTGTTCAAACTCGTATTTGGAAGCGTCAGTCTATTTCCTGTGGAAAATGAACAAATGTTGCGTCCGCATTTACACAAAATAGTTATTCGCTCCATGGAGTTGGCATTGATTTCAGATGAGCCCTACAATTATTTCTTGCTGCTAAGAGCGTTATTTAGATCAATTGGCGGTGGAAGCCATGATCTGCTGTACCAAGAGTTTCTGCCTCTGTTGCCAAACTTGCTGGAAGGCTTAAATCGTTTACAAAGCGGATTTCACAAGCAACATATGCGAGATCTATTTGTGGAACTTTGCTTAACAGTGCCCGTTCGTCTCTCATCATTGTTGCCCTATCTACCTATGCTAATGGATCCATTGGTGTCTGCTTTGAATGGATCTCCCACGCTTATAAGTCAGGTAAGAAACGAAAACCCAACTTTCACTGGCGGCATATTATAAATTCATATTTTCAGGGCTTAAGAACGTTGGAACTGTGCGTTGATAACTTGCAACCGGATTTCTTGTACGATCACATACAACCCGTTAGGGCAGCATTAATGCAGGCATTATGGAAAACATTACGCAACCAGGATAATGCAGCTCTTGTCGCGTTTCGTGTGCTTGGTAAATTTGGTGGAGGCAACCGAAAAATGATGGTGGAACCGCAGACTTTGCATTATGATCAAAACGAGAAGCCAAAGATCTCGATAGTGACATTTTTCCAAGATTATGAAAAGCCAATTGAATTTCCTGTCGATTATGCAATTGAATCAGCATTTAAGGCACTAAGCTCCAACGCAACCGATCCGTTTTATCGACGACAAAGTTGGGAATTAATACGTTGTTTTCTCGCAGCTTTTATCAGCTTAGATGATGAGAAACACACGTTGCTAAAGTTGTTTACACACAATGATTTTGTCGAAGGCAACATTATGAGTTGGCCAATATTCCACAACAAAATTCATACATCGAGTGTGCGTGGTACACATCTAACGGCGCTTATTGGCATGATAGTTGCTTCAGCTACCAAAGATCTACGCGATTCAGTGATTCCTGCGATGACAGCCGTTGTGAGACACTACACTATGGTGGCAATTGCACAACAGGCCGGACCATTTCCACAAAAGAGCTATATATCAAATGGCATTGATCCAATGGTATTAATTGACGCCTTAGCCGCGTGCATGGGTCACGAGGAAAAGGAACTGTCTAAACCCGGTATCATGTGCATGGGAATTATATTGCATACGGCCACAAACATAATGGGCAACAAGGAGCGAGCTTGCAAGCTACCAATTATGCAGTATTTGGCTGAGAGAATGACAGCATTGTGCTACGATCGTCCATGGTATGCAAAAGTTGGCGGTTGTCAAGCAATTCAATTCCTATGCAAACACATGTCGCTACGAGCACTCTACCAGCATCTATTTAACTTCTTGAAAGCCTTTATGTTTGTGCTAATGGATCTGGAGGGAGATGTTTCGAATGGTGCGCTCGAAATAACCAAGAGCTATATGAAGACCATGTTAGAGATTTGCTTGTCGCCCATAAATGTAAATTACAGAAGTGATGAGCTTGAAGACTTACAAGCCAAAGCCACTTATGAAGTTATTCATGAACTCGTTCGTCACATAACATCTCCAAATTCAATTGTCAGAGAAGAATCTATGGTATTGTTGAATCATATTGGTTCAATACAAAAGAAGACAGTTTCCGAGGTTATGGATCCACACAAAGATGTACTCGCCGATATAATACCACCTAAAAAACATTTATTGAGACATCAACCTGCCAACGCACAAATTGGTTTAATGGATGGCAATACATTCTGTACCACTTTGGAGCCACGTCTATTTACAATTGGTAAGTTTTGACACAAATTCCTCTTAGCATTTAACTGATTAAATACATCTCGTTTCAGACCTTGCCAATACGTATCATAAGTTATTCTTCCATGAGCTTTTGACTTTGAGCGAAGCTGAAGATGCCACATTAGCAAAATTGGATTGCTATAAGAATGTGACAAATCTTATACCACTACGAATAAGTGCATTGAAAGCCTTGGCAGCCTGTCACTACATTAACGACGTGACATATAAGGATAAAATTATCACGATTATTTTTAAAGTTATGGAAAACGATAAGGCAGAATTGCAGGAAACGGCGTATCAGTGCATGAAAACATTCATTTCTGGCATTACACTAGAGAGAGAAAAGGTAAGTTTAAATGGATTTAATATGAAAATTTTTCTGATAAAACTTTTACTTACAGGTTCAAGCTGCAATGCGTCCCTTACTGGTTAAACTTGGAGACCATCGAAACTTATCAATACCGGCCATAAAACGTTTGTCGTACTTCACACAACTGTTTCCACAAATGTTCAACGAGAAACTAAGTGAGCAAATATTGCAACATTGCGCCAAAATCATTGAGATATTCGTCGGTCAATACAAGTGCACAAATGAGAATATGAATTTCTTTGCCACATCTAAGGGCGGAGAATATGAACAGAAAATTGTTACGCTCATTGAAATGTTCTACCACATAACAGCATCATCGAAGTATATTGAAAAGTTGTGTCAACTGGTCCTGCAAACTGAAAAGAATCTTATGATCGAGGCATCGAGTCCGTACCGTGAGGCTTTGATTATGTTCCTTCAACGTTTTCCTGTGGAGACCGTGGATCTATTTATGATTGATACCTTTATGAATGATCCGCAATGGAATCGCTTTTTCATATTTATACTAAAGCACAAAAATGGACAGCCTTTCCGAACAGTTGTAAAGAACTCAAAGTATACCATTCTACTGGAGTATCTAAATTGGACAACAGATGTTGGCACCATACAGAAATACGATGTGCAACACCAAGCTGTCCTAATCATCTACACACTTATGGAACTAGATGAGCAGTGGATTCCAACCAGACCGGACATTGTGGATGCTTTGAGAAATATGTGGCGCATAAGTTTGTATTCAACCTGTTTGGAGAACGTTGCCTGCGATTTATGGCATTTGGTTGGCAAAATACTTTTGTTGTACTTCTCGAATAACACAAATGATATTGATCTACTTTTCCAACTGTTGAGAGCACTTTGCCTACACTTTATTCCAGACACCTACTTTTTGCGTGATTTCTTGCAAAATACAGTTGCGCAGAGCTATACTGTTAATTGGAAAAGGAATGCATTTTTCCATTTCGTCGAGAACTTTAATAACAATGCGTTCTCCGAAGATCTGAAAGCGAAAATAATAACAGCAGTGATAATACCCTGCTTCACCGTGAGCTTTGACAAAGGTGAAGGAAACAAATTGATTGGCGCACCACCAACACCCTATCAAGAGGATGAGAAAAACATTGTGTCAGTGTTTATCAACAAAGTCTTTGATCCGGACAAACAGTATGATGATGCAGTGCGAATCGCCCTATTGCAGCTTGCCTGCTTGTTGGTGGAACGTGCTTCACAACACATACACGACGGCGATGCCAATAACAAACGGCAAGGCAATAAGCTAAGACGCCTAATGACATTTGCCTGGCCTTGTTTGCTTAGCAAAAATTGTGTAGATCCTACAGCCAGATATCATGGACATCTACTATTAGCTCACATCATTTCAAGACTGGCAATTCATAAGAAAATTGTGCTTCAAGTATTTCATTCATTGCTAAAAGGACATGCCCTGGAGGCAAGACCAATAGTGAAGCAGGCTCTGGACGTTCTAACACCAGCAATGCCATTGCGCATGGAAGATGGAAACACAATGTTAACCCACTGGACAAAGAAAATAATTGTTGAAGAAGGTCATGCAATACAACAGCTATTTCACATACTTCAATTGATTATTCGTCATTATAAGGTTAGTTCTTGGGTTTTATCCTTTTCAACTTAACACTAATGCTGAATTCATTTATAGGTTTATTTCCCTGTCAGACATCAGTTGGTGCAGCATCTAATCAACTATATGCAACGTTTGGGATTCCCACCAAGTGCTTCCATTGAGCATAAGAAACTGGCTGTTGATTTGGCTGAAGTTATAATTAAATGGGAGCTGCATCGCATTAAACAGGACGAACGAGATGTGAAGGCAGAGGAGTCAGAAGAGACTTTACGGGAAACGCAGCATAAGCGACCTGGTCCAGAGCAAGCTGAATTCCGGAAAAAAACCGCTGAAGCCTCAACGCCAGCCGCTGCGCCAGGCAAGTTTTTACAATGACTTGTTTAGTATCAATTTAAGTTATCTTTCGCATTCTTATAGGTGCGGGAAGTCATAGCAAAAATGAAGATGTTTTGCGATCAATTGATAAGTCATATTGCGATACTGTTCTTAATTTCCTAATACGTTTGGCGTGTCAAGTAAATGATCCGCAGCCTGGCATTATTTCTCCAGGCGAAAACTTATCAAGACGGTAATAATTAACAAAAACTTATAATTGCTTTTTGTACTGATTATAAATTTATTTTTATTTTAGATGCGTCATGCTTTTGAAATTGGCCATGCGTCCAGAGATTTGGCCACAACCGTTTGACATAAAAATCAACTGGCTAGATAAAGTGTTGACGACAATTGAGACGCCGCATCATAATTTGAATAACATATGCACGGCCATCGATTTCCTTACGTTCCTAACCACAATCTTAAGCTCGGAACAATTGGTAACGATTGTGCGGCCAGTTCAACGTGGCCTTTCATTATGTATCATACACCAAAATACCAGAATTGTGCGCTTGATGCATATATTTTTGACACGACTCATGGCAATATTTCCGCCCGATGCGAATCATAAGCATAACGATTTGGATGTTCTATATAGCGCCATAAGCAAAATGATAACAGACAACCTGACGTTCTATGAGAAGAGTCCACAACCAAATGCCTCATCACTATTTGGCACTTTGATGATATTGAAGGCTTGCACCACCAACAATCCAAGCTATATCGATCGCATATTAGTGCAATTTATACGCGTTTTAAATCGCCTAACAAAGGATCACATCAATATCAATACAAATACGGGCACAAACACACAACCAACTGATTCAAATTCTTTGGCCTTGGAGCTTTTAGTGCTGTCATTGGAGTTGATCAAAAACCGAGTTATTGTAATGAGTGTTGAAATACGTAAACTTTTCATAGGTACCATATTGGTTAGTCTTATTGAGAAGAGTTCGGAAGTCAAAATACTTAAATGTATTATTAAAATGCTTGATGATTGGGTAAAAAATAAGGACACCAATATCGCAACGCATGTTCCATCGATACGAGAAAAGTCTGCGTTGCTGGTTAAACTAATGCAATATGTGGAAAAGAAATTCGCCGATGAGGTTGATCTGAATATGAACTTTTTGGAAATAATAAACTTTATTTACCGGGATGAAGTACTTAAACAAACGGAGCTGACAAGCAAATTGGAAGGCGCCTTCTTGAACGGACTACGCTTTCAAAATCCAACAATTCGCGCAAAGTTCTTTGAAATATTGGATTCCTCAATGCGTCGCAGGCTACATGATAGGCTCCTGTACATATTATGCTCACAAGCATGGGATACAATTGGTTCACACTATTGGATAAAGCAATGCATTGAGCTTTTGATATTAACAGCAAACACAAGAACGCAGATTCAATGCTCGAATGAATCGTTTAAAATTCCCTGCATTAGTGCTGTAATTCCAACAAGTTCAACTGATTCGCAAGACAACACATTTGTATCCTTTCTATCCTCACAATCGGAATCATTTGAAAATGTGCAAACGGTCGATGACAAAGATGATGTTTTCGATATTGATTTAAAACTGGAGTTTGCATCCGCTCGCAAGGAAGACTGCAATCAAATACTATCCACAAGACGTGAAAGTTTAGTGGAGCTAATTTACAAGCAAGCAGAGTTCCTTGAGGCGAATCGAAATATAAGAACTGAACAAATGCTTGTTGCCACATCACAGCTGTGCCACATGGATACAACGTTGGCGGAAAATGTTTGGTTGTCAATTTTCCCAAGTATATGGAATATATTTACCGAAGATCAGCGAACGAATATATCCAAGGAACTAATACCATTCCTCTCGTCTGGCACTAATGTCAATCAGAAAGATTGTAGTCCAAGCACTTTGAATACCTTTGTCGAGGGCCTAACCAAATGTACACCATCGATTCATATACCACCCAACCTGTTGACCTATCTGGGCAAATCCCATAATCTATGGCATCGGGCCATTTTAGTTTTGGAAGATTTAGCTCTAACACACTCGGCGCGTAATGATTTTTCGGAAGTTAGTCAGCCCGAAGCCGATCAACAGTATTTGAATAATATCTATGACTCTCTATCGAAAATGTACTCTGCCATGCATGAGGAAGATCTGTGGGCAGGACTTTGGCTTAAATTTGCGCACTATCCGGAGACAAATATTGCAATTTCATATGAACAAATGGGATTCTTTGAGGAAGCACAGGGAGCTTATGATTTGGCCATGACAAAGTTTAAGCAAGATTTAAACAGCGGTCTTATAAATATTGATGTAAATAGCGAATTATTGCTGTGGGAGAAACACTGGATGCGCTGCGCCAAGGAACTCAATCAATGGGACATTCTGCTGGACTATGCGCAAACGAATCGAGAGAAGAATATGTTCCTAATACTCGAGAGTTCTTGGCGTGTACCTGATTGGAATCTAATGAAGAATGCATTGTCCAAAACGGAGCAGTGTTATTCAAAGCAATATGGATTCAAATTAAATCTATATAAAGGATACTTATCCATACTGTATCAGGAGGATAAGCAAGCAGCCAGCGTTGAGCGTTATGTTGAAATTGCATCCAGTTTGTGTATAAGGGAATGGCGTCGTTTGCCCAAAATCGTCTCACACATTCATCTGCCATACCTGCAGGCCTCTCAACAAATAATGGAGCTGCACGAAGCAAGCCAGATACACCAGGGCTTGACGCAATCGCGAAACTCATCCTTGCACGACATGAAAGCCATTGTGAAGACTTGGCGCAATCGTTTACCCGTCATCTCCGACGATTTATCACATTGGAGTGATATTTTCACATGGCGGCAGCATCATTATCAAATCATAACTCAACACCTGGAACAACAGTCGGATCAAGGAAGCACCATGCTGGGCGTACATGCATCAGCACAAGCGATTATATCGTTTGGTAAAATAGCAAGAAAACATAACCTAACTGGAGTATGTCAGGAAACATTATCCAGGATATATACCATACCATCGGTGCCAATTGTTGATTGTTTCCAGGTAACTTTATATAATCCCACAATTGTTATGGTTATTTCTAACATTTATTATTCAACAGAAAATACGCCAGCAAGTAAAATGCTATCTACAAATGCCCTCAACATCGGGTCGCAACGAAATCAATGAAGCTCTCGAAGTTATTGAGTCAACAAACTTGAAATATTTCACCGGCGAAATGAATGCCGAGTTTTATGCATTGAAGGGTCTGTTGCTGGCACAAATCGGACGCACAGATGAGGCAGGCAAATCGTTTAGCGCCGCCGTTCAACTGCACGATGGACTCACAAAAGCCTGGGCAATGTGGGGCGAATATATGGAGCAGATATATCTGAGGGAGAAGCAAATATCAATTGCTGTTAATGCATTGATTTGTTATCTGCATGCGTGTCGCAATCAAAACGAAAGTAAAACTCGTAAATATATTGCCAAAGTCCTGTGGTTCCTATCGTATGATAATTCAAGTGATACTTTAATCACCACCTTTGAGAAATATGTATCGGGAATACCGCCATCCTATTGGCTGCCTTGGATACCGCAGCTCCTCTGTTGTCTGGAGCAATTTGACGGCGATGTTATATTGAATCTATTGAGTCAGGTATGTAACAATTTAACTTTTAATAACTAAAATCACTTACTTGTGTTGTGTTTTCAGATTGGACGACTTTATCCACAAGCGGTTTACTTCCCGATTCGTACTTTATATCTGACTTTGAAGATTGAACAGCGAGAGAAGCACAAGTCTGCTGAGCAAGCAGTATTTGCTGGCAAAGTACCAGGCACTGTAAGTTTAGCAAAACCCTTCGTTTTTTGAGCTTCATTAAGAGATTTTGTTATTTTAGAACTTGGAAAATATGTCTTCAATTTGTGGCCGAAATCAAGTGACAGTTGCATCGGTTAATCCAATTAAAGCCACACCGCCAATGTGGAGATGCTCGAAGGTAATGCAGCTACAGCGTGAAGTTCATCCAACCATCCTAAGCTCACTCGAGGGAATTGTGGATCAAATGGTTTGGTTCAGGGAAAGTTGGACAGAAGAAGTTCTCCGTCAGTTGCGTCAAGGTCTTATCAAATGTTACGCCATAGCATTTGAGAACCGGAGTACTGTTGTAAATGCAACAATAACACCACATACATTACACTTTGTCAAGAAGTTGGGTTCGACATTTGGCATTGGCATCGAAAATGTGCCGGGATCTGTTACATCGTCAATATCTCACTCTGCTGCATCCGAGTCTTTGGCACGGCGCGCTCAAGTTACCTTCCAAGATCCTGTTTTCCAAAAGATGAAGGAACAATTCACAAATGATTTTGATTTTTCAAAGCCTGGCGCAATGAAATTGCACAATCTAATATCAAAACTGAAGACTTGGATTAAAGTGTTGGAAGCTAAGGTTAAAAAACTGCCCACATCCTTCTTGATCGAGGATAAATGTCGGTTCCTATCGAACTTTAGTCAAAAGACCGCAGAAGTTGAACTGCCTGGAGAGCTACTAATACCTTCATCATCTCATTACTATGTGAGGATAGCACGATTTATGCCACGCGTGGAAATAGTGCAGAAAAATAATACAGCCGCTCGTCGCCTATACATACGAGGCACAAATGGTAAAATATATCCTTACCTAGTGGTACTTGATTCTGGACTTGGTGATGCGCGGCGCGAAGAAAGGGTATTACAACTGAAGCGTATGCTTAACTATTATTTGGAGAAGCAGAAGGAAACTAGTCGACGATTCCTAAATATCACTGTGCCACGAGTTGTGCCCATCTCACCGCAAATGCGACTAGCTGAAGATAACCCCAACAGTGTGTCATTGCTAAAAATATTTAAAAAATGCTGTAATAATGTAAAAATTGACTACGATATGCCAATTGTAAGGTATTACGAACGTCTATCTGAGGTACAAGCGCAAGGTACACCGATTTCTCATACAATTCTAAGAGAGATCTTCACTGAAGTTCAATGGACAATGGTCTCCAAAACATTACTAAGGCAATGGGCGTTAAACACATTTGCTGCAGCCACCGACTATTGGCAGTTTAGAAAAATGGTAAGATAACTTAATTCTTCTTAAAAAAAAGTGCATTTAATCATATCTCTTTATTGTTTTTATTCTAGTTAACACTTCAGTTGGCTTTGGCATACCTCTGCGAGCATGCTCTGAACTTAACACGACTGAATCCCGATATGATGTACCTCCACCAAGACTCGGGACTAATGAACATATCATACTTCAAGTTTGATATAAATGATGATAAGGAGCAGTTTAACCAACATCGTCCTGTGCCGTTCCGGCTAACTCCAAACATTGGCGAATTCATAACAAACATTGGAATATCAGGACTATTATCGGCGGCAATTGTGGCCACAGCTAGATGTTTCATTCAGCCAAACTACAAACTAAGTTCCATACTACAAACGATTCTAAGAGATGAAATTATTACGTTGCAAAAGAAAGGTATGAGAAGTAAACTGCTGGATTCAACGGATGAGGCTTGTCCTGAAACAAACTCAATGGAAAACACAATTCGAGTTGTCAATTCGGCTGTGGACATAATACTATTGCGATTGAATAAAATCTCCTATTTCGATAATATCGAAAAGAAAAAGGTTTCGGCACTTATACAGTCCGCAACTAATATAGACAACCTGTGTCGCATGGATCCGGCTTGGCATCCTTGGCTTTAAGTTCACATATAAGCTGCTGAAAGATTGAAATATTAGCATGTAATTAGAATAAGTTTTAAAGTTAAAGTAAACTTTTAAGCTCAGATGTATAAAGAAGTAAAGAATATTGCTTAACAATTGCCAAGATTTATTTTGTTTCTGTTTTGCATTGCACATATATTTCTGATTAAATATTATAAAATCATTTTTAAATTCCCATAGTTTGTAAATTTTATGCTAGTATTATATAACTTTGTATATGGGGAAGATCATTGTGTTTATATTAGAATATGTATATATGGAAGGTAAAATATATTGTATAAGTGATTAGATATTTCGTAGCTGCATTTGTGGAATTGCAGCATTCGGTTGCAAAGTGAAGAATTTTTGGATAAAAATTTTTCCAAAACTTAACTTTTTGATTATTGGACAGATAATCGGTATTAAAGTTCTCATCAATCGTTAGATATGGATAGCTGGGTGGTGTTATTGCACTCCACTTAACATACACATTTGCCTTGGTTGGATTTGATGTTTTAGCAAAGTTAGCCCACAATGTCATAACAACATCGGCGACTTTCTTATCCGACTTATTCCACCTTACGATATTGTTTACATACGGTATACCCCAAACAAATATCTGATCAAAATATTTTGGAACTCCAATCCAATTGGGTAAATCACTACTTAAGGAATTGGATCGAAACTTAAATATATAGGTATAAATCTGCTGATGCATACTGAGTAGATCTACAAACATTTCCATTGGGGTAATATAAGTTTTCTCAGTATGAACATTGATTAAATTTGTATTAATATTCACATTTCCATCACTAGCTCTATCCGAATACATCAAATCAATGGCATCAGATATGATGGGAAAATTTGTACACCAATCATTACTACCACTTATCTTGTGTATATCAGTTACGGCAATTTCGGCAAAGTAATCCTTAAGATCATCTGCACTCAATTCTAAAGTTAGATAATCATTGAATATT
The DNA here is from genome assembly GCA_035044725.1 of Scaptomyza caliginosa. Taxonomy (NCBI): domain Eukaryota; kingdom Metazoa; phylum Arthropoda; class Insecta; order Diptera; family Drosophilidae; genus Scaptomyza; species Scaptomyza caliginosa. Next base: position 138,654 of record JAWNNR010000097.1, on the reverse strand, counting down.
GTCAGAACTTCTTCCATGTCTGTAATGCCAACAATAACTGGAACTTTGTGATAAGTTCCACTCTTGAATAACATTTCCGGCTGGGTTTCAATAAACGGATATGAGGTATTGCTTAATCCAAAATCAACAATGGGACCCCATTGTATGGACGTTGGCATATTCTCAGTTAATATGCGTGCATCAATTCTCTTCAGGCATTGCAAAAACATTGATGTCGGTCTGCGCGGGCAACCAAAAACACTTGCTATTCGATCCAAATCATTGTTCAATTCGTGCGGCATTCGAATCGGGGTCAACGGATTACCAGACATAATAATTGCCTTGTGAAAGGCGCCTTTTGACCATTCGCCCGAAGTCATATGGAGAGCAGCGCTGACAGCTCCAGCATCATGACCCATTAGGGTAATACGATTATCGTCACCTCCAAAAAGGTTAATATTCTTCTTGACCCAATAAAGTGCTGCTGCCTGATCCATGAGTCCATAGTTGCCCTGAGCCTCGCCGTCATCCGTCGATAGAAATCCGAAAATATTCAAACGATATGAGAATGTAACAACAATAACTTTCTGTTTAAAAACTAGTTGAAATGGATCAATATCAAATGGACTGCCAGTTGAAAAGTTGCCCGAGTGGATCCAAACAATAACGGCATAACCATCGACTTCAGGACGCCCCTCTAATAATAAATAAATAAAATTAATGAAATAATCAGATTAAGTTGAAATGCTACAGCTTACCGCCTGGTATAAATATATTCAAGTGTAAGCAATTCTCTTCGTATTTTCGCATTCCCGTCTTGTTAAACATTTCACCCGATATTAGTTCCAATACTTTTTCCAATTGCATATTCGACGTTGAACGACTTTGTTGCCAACAGTTTGCAGCGAATGTGGTTGCATTAAAAATGCCCTTCCATGGCGGCAATTCGATGTCGGGTGGTGAGAATCTGGCTGCATGTGCATACCGAATACCCAGATACGCTTTAATTGTTTGAGTTCGATACATTTTTAAATAGGTGCCTGAGACAATTCCATTTCCGGGTATATGAATGAACGGGGCATCCACGCTATTCACACACATGTACAAAAAATTGTAATTTATGTAAAAAATGAGGGCAAAAAACAAATTCCTTAACCACATCTTGTAACGTTATTATTGTGCACATTCTTGGATAATTTGGAATATAGTATTTCAATATTTTTTTATGGAGCCAAAGAAGGACAATATTATAGTTGCCATGTCAATAGGGTTAGTTGCTAAGCACTCGTTACTATGGCAACAATTAGATGTAGTTACAATAATGCGAGCAATTTCTTGATCCTTATGACTTTTGGGGAAGTTATTATCAACTTGATTATGTCATCGTTTTTTTTTTTTTGCTTTTGTTTTGGAGATGTTCTCAAAAATGGTGTGTTTAGTTCTACACAAGATATTTATATATGCAAGGTTTGGGTGTTTTGTTTTGTTTTTTTTTTTAGTAAAGAAGTCTCATATATTTAAACAATTCATGGTTTTAGTTATTTTTTAAATTAAAAAAAAATAATAATTATTTACAAACTTAACGTCAATCCGATTTTAATCGATTTGCAAATTCAATTTGTTGTATTTCCATCCACTCCTTTTTCGGTTTCATTCGTTTGAGCTGTCCATCCCAAACCAAATCAACTAAACCACCTTGTTTCGCTATCACACCTTTGACACGGTTTGCAAAGTCTATCGCTGATTCTCCATCCTGGCGATACATTGGCGGCAGATACCAAACATCGCAGACAATGGCCCACGAGGTCATCATCATGTAAAGATACTGCATCATTGAGTATTTGGAGCTATTCCAAAATGCGTCACCAAATCTAGCATCGTATCTGAAACGAAATTTTGGGTTTAGTAGAAAGCTGACAAATAGCACGTTTTAATACACTTACTTAATGGCAACTGGGTAGATAACGCCACCGACTTCAAAGCTGCCCTTCTTAAACTGCATAACCGATGTGTTGTTGATGCAAGTGCCTTCCGGGAAGATTAAAATTGGTGGATTATTGGGATTGGACACATGCTGTTTCAATCTTTCGGCAACAATTAAACGATCCTTCGCTTCGCCTCGCTCAAACCAGATATGAGGTGACGCTCTGGCCAGAGCTCTTTGCAGTATGCCAAGGAAACCGCCATGTCGTTGACCAATCTATGAATTGTAGGTGCAAAAGTTACTATCCACTTAGCATATAGGATGTTAGTCAGAAGATTGGACAGAAGCAAAACTAAAACAATAAAATTACTACAAACTTCAAACAAAACAAATAGAGTATATTGATAATTAATACAAGTACAGGGTATAAAACAGGCGATACAATAAGCCAATTAAAGCGATAAACAAACTTTTGTAGCAAATTAAATTATATAAAAGTAGCACAAGCAAAATGCTTTAGACGCAGTTATGCCGACTAGCAAATACTCTGTACGCTATAAACATACACAAAATAACGCAAACAAAACACATAAACAAAAAAATTAATGGTTTTTTATATACAAACTGTGTTACAGCATTAAGATGTCAATCAATTTTGCAAGCTCATATCTACAAAAGAATATGTAATTTCCAAATATGGGGAAATGGGAAAAGGAAGTTTTCAAAATAAAAAATACATATGTATATATAAATATTCTTGATCTGTGATAAGAAACAAAATACATTGCTTTAGCTATTGTAAGATGCTAAAATCATAATGTAAAATCTGCTTAAGCTACAAAAACTTCAATCGAAATAAATAATATCAAACAAAATTATATACAGTGGATTAAAATTGTTAATTGGATCCATTAGATGAATTAAAATTGTGCATATCCAGATTTCCTTACCAGAGAATAGTTTGTATCACACATCAGGACTAGTACATCGATAGGGCTTGTATGGTTTGCCACACAAATACCTGACGATGGTCGATTATCCTCATTGTGGTAAGTAATAACCGCAGATATGGCGCTGGACAAGATACCGAAACACATGCCAAGTACTCTATTCACAATTTCACGCTTTTTATTGCCATCCTTAAGGTTTCCCACGGCAGCTGTGCATACCGTTAACCACACTACCTGAATTTCCATGGAACAAAAAATATGCACAAAGAAAAATGTAGGAAAATTTGATATTAAGTTGTTTTTTTTTTGTTCTGTCACTGCTGTATAAAAGTGTAATAGTTAAATTAATTATAACTTAACTTATTGCAAGACCTAAACAATTGTTTTATAAGTATTGGGGAATTAATTATGTACATTAAGTTTGAAAGAGCTTAAATCGCATATACAGATCTTAAATACATATATATCTATGTATATTTCTTTTTGAATACCTCATCCCCAATCAGTTTAAAAGGAACCCCTTAGGAGCTTTAGGTTTTTTGTCCAACGAGCACACATAACAAATAGTATTTCGAAGAATTTTTCTTACCTGTTTACACAGAACTTAGTATAAAGACATTTAAAGGTATCAGATATTGCTAAGACAGCGAAGACAATAACAAAAAGCTAAAAGCGTAACACAGAAAAACACACACACATTGAATAAACTTTATCCAAGCTTGCCTGAACTGACGTTCAATTGAATCGAATTTGGCAAAAGCGAATTGTAAATATGGCACATTTATAAATTGGGACAATCAGTAGAAATTGTCAACTGTATTGTCTTTGGATATAGTTGAACAATTAATTCTGTTTAACATGTTAAATAAAAAACAACTTTCTCACCAAAGAAAATGTACAATCGGTTGATAGTATTGCCACATCGAGGGGGGTGGTATGGTTTGCTACACAGAACCCAGAAGTACTGGGCTTATATTGTTTATTATGAAAGGTAATTAGTGCTGACAGGGAACTTGATATAAGACGGAATGTTATCTTAAAACACAAGTCCGCTAAGTAGGTCCGCAAAAATCGGATGGGTATTAAGGCCACAAATGTGTTTGAAACAACTGTAAATAAAACCTAAAAATCAAGATTTATATATTGGTTAATCAATAAATTGAATTTTCCAATGATTTTCCCAAAATAAAACGATGTAAAGATTATAAAATGAGATCTATGAGGCGGTTGTATTCTTTTTTATCAATTCAACACTTCCTGTGTGTGTCTTTGGTACCATTACTAACCGGGAATCAAATGTATTCTTATAGACAACTCATGTAATGAAAATATACCCATGGTCTGCCGATTGACAACAATATATTTTTTACACTTTGACTAAATTTGAAGTTAAAATGATTGACTTTTATAACTATTTATGAGTGCTCTGGTCGATAGTGCTTGAAAAAAAAATTTAAAATTACTTATTTTATCTTATCTTATTTCTATTATAGACATATCAGTGTGGGAAGTTTAATATGTTTAACTATCGTTTTCTGTGTTAGCTATTCTGAGAAATTTTGAGCCATTAAAACATGCTTAAGAGCCAATATTCATAACTTTTTTATGTGGATAAATTCAGCTATCTGTCTTTCTAAATACTTTAAATGGACTAATGGTAATGGTATAGAAATGAGTTTTGTTCTAATTATGTGCAGATCAGATTATAAAATTGGCATGCATTTTAAATTAAGTGCACATCGTTTTTTTTAACAGTGATCGATAATAAACAATGTGTAATTGACAAATTCTAGTTGATAAGTAAAATTATTCTAACTTATTAGGTACCACAGAGTATGAGTTATAAGATAATGAAAACTTTTTTAGGTTATAAATATATACTTACTCCAATAAAGCAGACAAGGACGCGCAGTGGCATTAATATGGTGTATCTTACTGCAAATCCAACCATCCAAATAAGCGTTATTTTCCACGATATGAATTCATAATGTCGATTCGTTCGTGTTAGCATGTTCCAGCTCTTAAGCTCCTCAGCCTCAAATCGAGAGGTAACATCGTCCTCGATAATTGCTTCTACGCCTGATTTAACGTAATCCAAACAATTCTCTAAATTAAAATTAAACTCCTGCAAAGCAAACTATTAATATATTTTAAATCAAGCTTATCCCAACATACTTTTTTTAATGTTTGAGGCTTCTCATGGGCTGTTTCTTGTGCCTGTGGAAGAAGTACGGCATCTCGCGTTATAAGCGTAGCTCCATTTGTTGTTTCATTCGAATCAGCGTCATTCACAGATTCCACACCCAGACTTTGATCGGAACTGTCATTCTTTTGGTCACTCTTTGTACTTTCCTTGGAAGCGGATTCTATGCTTGCTCGACCATACTAAAAATTAACAAATTTTTAATAATATACAGTTTCGGTCATTAGTAAAACAAGTTAACAGTCTTAATCTACCGCCTATGTAATAATATAGTTAGTAAGATATACAGGTTCATATTCAGTAATAAAACAAGGTTACGTTCACGATAAGAAATTCACCGTCGATAAGTCAAAATGGTTAAGTAATCGGTCATAACTCACTATCAGGTTCCAAGGTTTACTTGCAAATACAAATTTGTGTGTAAGTTAACTTGTCTGGTATTAAAATACATTTTGCTTGTAGCATGAATTATCATTTTTTGATTATGATCACATTTTTTTTTATCAGTAACTAGTACTTGTACTCATCGTGCCATTCACATTTCTTGCAAAAGGACTTTGGTACCGGTCTGCCCGGCTCTGAAGTGCATACATATGCACATACGTACACACATACACACAAGTACATACAGATATGTTGTCTGCTTTTTTCGCATCCTAATACGAAATAGATTTGACAAACTAGTTTGCATAAACACATTGAGAAAAATACATTAAGTTAAATATCATTAAAATTTACAATGTCAACATTATCTGATTGTGTCAATATTTTGATTGAAACTAGCTATATTTATGAACTTTTTTTAATGTCAGTTCCTATGCAATTAAATGTAAGCTATAGGTTTGGTTTACCTAAATTACTGTAAGTATACAAAATTATACATAACTTTTTGAACAAAAAGTGTAAAATATTATGTTTACCTCAAATATTCGTAGGAGAATATTTACGTATGCCTTTCGGACACCAACAGATTTGTTGATTGCCGATAATGTAATTAAGAATGATATAAATACAGCAAACGGAGTCCAACAAATATCTAGGATACCAATAAACATCCTACTTAAATTTAATTTAAATCAATACAGCAGAAAAATTTAATGAAATACACTTTCTTCGATAAAAACTAAGTGAATAACCACCGAAAACTAATGCAAATAACAACAGGTTTAGATAAATACAAGTAATCGATAATACTATGCAATCATAGTGAAGGAACTATTGTTTAGTTGAAATGGAAATGGAATCGAAACACTGATATTAACGTGTGTTAAGTAAATCGTGCAACCCAGAAGACAAAAAGCTGCCTAATATTTCTATATATTGCTTGTAGTTTTATGCAATACTTAAACTTTGGCGTATGATTTTTGATAAATACAAGTTTAAGATCATCATTAATATTCTATGCGATATCTATTTATTTGCTTCACTTTGGTATTTATTGGGTAGTTTAATACGGTCACATGTAACGAGTCCTTCGAAAAGGATTTGTATATAAATATACATACATACATAGTTACAACTGTAGTTTATTAAATTGTTGATCAATTCATTGTCCTGTGTGTTAAAAAATGGTAGGCTCATGATTGTCGTTTAATTATAAGATCAAACTTTAGGTTTTCCGCTGTGTAGTTATAGCAAATCTTTAATACTGCAGGACTCTTATAAGAAAATTGTTTGTATACTTAAATGAATTGTTCTGTGCATAAAAAACTTTTTTCAAATTCTAAAAAACAAAAGCTAGTGTTTAAAGAATTACTTGTTTTTTTTCAGTTTCGTGTACCACACAGCAGCTCTATTAAAATATTCTTCACACTGCTACTTGTAAATATCCTTTGGCTTGTTAGAGTTTATCCACCTTCCTCAGGATATGATGCAAATGCAGGCACAACACAGCATCCAGGACAAAGTATACAGAAAATAAAGTCTGCTGTCGCCGTCAACTGTCCCTATCATGTCGATATAGCATATCAACCAATGCCTCAGCAAACAGCAAGCTTAGATAACTATTTACCTCAAAGCAATAATTCGAAACTAACCTTTGAAAACATTGACTTTAGCTATGGACGCTGGGATAATCAGCACAAGTATAAGATAAAGGACTTTGCCGTCGTTGGAGATCAATATTCGGAATCATCGAAAATCAGTTTGATATGTTTGGCAACTCAAAGTTCTGTGGAGCGTTTGTATTCCTTTCCGCAGGTCGCTGCCAACTGGCGTGCTCCGATTTCAGTTGCATTATTCTCGGCTGGAAATGAAGAATATATTATCTTACGATACTTTGTGACATATCTGCGCCTGTGTTTTCCAAACATTAAGGCAAATGCTACATTTCATATTTTAGTACCCGATGAATATGAAAATCTGCCAAAAGTTATAACAGAATCATTGAATATCAAGGCAAAATTTAACTGCCAAAATCCTGATAAGACTTTGAAAGCACTTTTGAAATTAAGAACTACCAAAACTCTGGATTGGCGCAAGCGAAACGTTTATCCGCAGAACCATTTAAGAAACATAGCGCGAAAAGGTTGTCAAACGAAATATGTGTTTTTAACGGACATCGATATAATACCTAGTCTTAACAGTGTTGTATTACTAAATAATTTCTTTAAAACTGTGATTTGCGAAGGATATTGTGCATACGTAATTCCCACATTTGAAATAGATGTTCGTGCTGCTTTTCCACGCTCGAAAGAGATTCTATTGGGACTTATAAAGAAGGGGCTGGCCCGTCCATTTCATGAAAAAGTATTCATATACAATCAATATGCAACAAACTTTTCAAAGTGGTTATCAACAAATCAAAGTGAGACTGCGGTCCGTGTGAGCCACACCGTAACGAATTTTGAGTTTTTGTATGAACCGTTCTACATAGCATTAGATACAACTCCCGCTCATGATGAGAGATTTACAGGATACGGTTTTACAAGAAACTCACAAGTAAGTATTCATTAATCGCTTGATATATTTATTGTACCATATATATTAATACCATTCTTCTTTTGAAGGTATATGAAATGTACGTGGCTGGGTTTAAATTCTATGTTCTCTCCCCGGTATTCACCTGTCACTGGGGCCTACAAAGGAAGCAAGCAAGGCCGGCTTGGAGAGAGCAGCAAAATAACGCGAATCGTAAAAAGTTTGATGTGTTTAAAAGTGAAATATTTGCACGTTATAAAAATGATCCACATTTAAAATAAATAATTTATGCAATTTGAAAAATGTATTCAGAATGTTTGTTTTAAATATTTTGACCAATGCTGCGTATGAAACGCTATGTTCCATTTCACTTATTGCAAGAAAACAATGCTCTGCTACCCTTACTTTCGAAAGCACGGTCACACTGAATTGTGTTCTATATGTATATAAATAAGTTTTACACAAAATATATAAACAAAAATATTTAAAATGAGCGGAGCTCATCGAGAAGCAGTTCAAAAGCAAATTCACCAGGATTGGGCTAACCGAGAGTATATAGAAGTCATAACAGCAAGCATCAAAAGAATTACAGATTTTCTTAACTCTTTTGGTATGAAAACGTTCTACGCATGAACCATTTCATTTTTTTTTTCATCCAACGATGACGCCCATATTTCAATTGACCGGTTTGATTTGTTAATAAATACCACACATGAACATAAATATATATTAACAATTGGTTGTCAACTTAAGTTAAAATATATTGATTGTCTACAGTGTCTCACAGCATATTTTTGACAAAGGCAATGCAAATTTTGTTAATTCCCAAAATAACAATTATATTTTTTCCAGATATGTCTTGCCGATCTCGCCTTGCAGTACTGAATGAGAAGCTGACGATATTAGAGCGACGAATAGATTACTTGGAGGCTTGTGTTACCCAAGGAGAAACATTAACGTAAACATATTATAAAAAAAAACCATCATGTTACATTATGGCTCGCTTATATAAAATCCATTAAAAAAGCAAACAGTATCAACTTATTCTTATAACTTCCTATACAATAAACAAACAAATATATAAGTAGCACAACTTTTGATAATGACAAATTCGTGTGTTTTTTGTTATCCTTTATATTATATTATTAAAAATGTATTCGTAAACTCCTTGTGTTATTTAAATAATATTGCAATTTTATTAAATTGAGTTACAAGAATAGTTATAATAGAAATATCACAAGAAAATTTAAAAAGAATACACATATATATATATTTATATTTTTGGCTGTAATCTGATAACCCAACCCAACGGCTCAGATCATAAAAAGCTTCAGCTAAATGACTCCAAATTTTTCTGTACTCACTGAATTCACACATAAATTACACGATGTAATATGAATAAGGCTTATAAATACAAGCGACTAGATTTTTTTTATTCAACATACAGTTATTGGACTGAAAAACAGTTTACGTTCTACAACACACACATTAAGCCGAGCCGTTGCTATGGGCTTATCTTCTCCTTTCTTGTTTTGTAAGGACGCAATCATGGCCAAAACACTGCCTGGCACAAGTATCTTCACAGTGAGCTCCTTTCCCCTACACAATTTCTGTTTTGACAGGTTCACTCTGCTAAAAAGACAAAGGAAAAGGTTGCGATTAAAAATTTCGATACAAATAAATAATTATTTACCTTTTGATTTAATTTATTTAACTGTTCGTCCACTGAAGCTATTTTTTGCTTAAACTGTAGCAAATTATTACTTAATGTGGCCACATGAGATGTTATATTTTGCGATCGATCCAATAAATCATCTAACTTTATCTGAAAGAGTTTTTTTTTTGTTAAAATATTAAGTGCTTTAGGCTGTAAATTTGCTAATTACTTTATGTGCCAGTATTTCTCCTTGTAGAATTTGTATTTTCTGACTAAGTGTATTGTTAACAAACATAATATTGCTGTTTAAACTTTTTATAGAATTATTCATTGCTTGGCTAAGAGTGTCAACATCTTTGGTAAAATTCGTCGTTGATGAGTTAGCCTGAACGGCAGCCAATTGACTCATATTAGCCTAAAATAAAACAAAACACATGTATTAAAACGAAAAAAAAAGCGTTTAAAATTAACTTGCCTTTAAATGTTCCGTTTCAAGCTCGAGGCTTTTCTGTACCTCGACGTATCTATTATAGTGATCCTTTATCACTTCGATGTCTGTTACAACCGACTCTAATTTGGCTCCAAAATCAGCCACTAATTTCTCATCTTGGCCATAGTTTCTTTGAGCATTAACTGTTGCTTGAAGACTGCTCAGATTCGTGCCCAATTGTTCAACATTTTGGGTTAACTCATTTATTTGGTTTACGACTAGCGTTTGATTTTTGATTAGGAATGATGTCGTCTCATGCCAATGTTGAAGTGTGTCCGGAAAGATTTTATTTATTGCAGATACTAGAATTAATTATATATAAGGTAAGATAAGCGGCATTTGGATTTTATTCAGTGGGTTCTTCGATTCTCAGATTATACATTGATATTTAAACTTAACAAGCAGCAACTATTTTTTATTTATCGAACCCACTGTACGTGTGTAAATTTTAATAAATATTTGTACGTGTATGTGTGCACATACGTATGTATTTACCTTCTTCAAACTTTTGTTGATAATCGGAAATTTGTTGACGCAAATCAAAGTAAAGCCAGTATAAAATAGCCACACATAGAGCCGTCGTTATTCCAAAAAGAATTGGCCCACACTTGCGAATATATAATTTCTGTCTATGATTTCGGCGGGTGCTCGCAACACTCATCTGTAAAGAAAACAAACAAACAAAACAATTACACATGACTTACATACACTTACACACAGACACACACACACACGCATATATATCCGTGTTTATTCATGGGCAACCACTTTATTGGGTGCGTGTGTATGTGTGTGCGTGTATGTACTTGGTTATTAGACGTAGAAATGTATCAATTACCCATGCGAAATCATCAAGGTCATCAGTGGATACTGATAGCAATGTATCCTGTGAGTTAGTTGTGCGGCGGGAACCTCTTTTTGTTATGGAATGTGCTATCAGCGCATCAAGTTCTTTTCGTTTCTTCATTTTTTTGCCTCCTCCAGAACGCAAGGGAACTTCAATACGATGATTGCAATCCATTTCGATGTCCTCGAATGTGTCTATTTTCGACAGATGTAACTAATATAGCTTTTCACATATAGTATATGGTAATTGTCTTTACGGGCACAATCATTGGTAAATGAATAATATTTTGTTGCTTCACATGCGCACGATTTAAATAATAACACTGAAAATCGATATTAGATTCGATTGTATCGATGTGACCGTATCTGAGTTGTAAGCGAAAACAACCAAATGGAACATTGAGTAAGAAACAGAAGGAACAATTCACTTCCAAAGTTCCAGAACCAAATACTTAATAAACATTTATTATATTATTTATTCTTGTAACTCGATACGAATTAGATCACTTTTTAAAGTCGGTAAGTACACACTGAATTCGAATTAAAATAAGAATTTTTTACAAATCACATTAAGAATTTTATTCAATATATATATATATATAAACAGTAAAAGTTTAGTTTACATTAGATGATTTTAAAAATAATGATTCAGACATAGGTTTTGGGAAGCGATTTAAATAGCGCTCAAGCCGTAAAAATTTTATTGATATTAGACGCTTATCAAACCACCAGCCATTTATCTCATTGTGAACAATTCCAGCGTCGGCTTCAGTTGCACATCTAATATAGACGCAGCAGGACTGTGTATCCAGTTGAACATCACATATATTACAATTGGGACCGACTTTCTCAAATATTGATTCAATCATTAGTTGCCTTAGATTTGGTTCATTTATTTCTGATGCATCAAACATGTGCCTGATTTTCAAGCAAGATGTTGGCGGATTATGAATTTTGTTCGAACTTTCAAAAGCCGAACTCTGCCATTTCTTTGTTGTGGTAGTGGTTTCAACATTGCCAATGTTTTTATTCCATGTCATGGTACGCAATTGCTCTCCATTGCGAACAATCATGCCGAACAGGATGCGATTGTCGTTTGCCTCTAAAGTCTTAAGAGCCTTATTCCAAGCGCCCAAAAGTTTCTTTCGGTTATGCGGTGGCAAAAACTTATCTTGCAATTGATTGATGATGACTTCCGAATTTTCCGGCTGTGTACTCCGATACATAAGTTCGTTAATTATGTCCTTGGTGAATTGTTCGGTTGCTTGCAGAGATTCCTTTTGCTTCAAACGATAAACGGCGAATAAGAAATAAATTGCCAGGCAGCCAGAAGCAACAAGTACTAAAAGTCCAATAACTGTAAAGAAACGCGTAATTTTCTTAAGAATAACGCACTTTAGTGGAAGACTTGGCTCAATCAGTTCAAACGATAGGATTTGCTCCGATGAGTTGTGGGTGGTCGTTATGGTCTTGATCATCCACTGTGGATTCTGCGCAATCAGATATTGCGTTGCCAAAAGTTTCGTGTGTAAATTGCCATTTAATTGTATTTTACTGTTGCTGCTCAGAGCCTTTTTAAACTCATTCATGTCAAGTGCGGCGGAATGATCTGCACTGATGCAGTGATGTAGTCTTGCTCTTTCATTTAAGTACTTAAAAAGCTCTTTACTTATATAGATGGCCTTATTAAATAGATCCTCGCTAATGCATTTAATTGTTTGCTGTGACGACGATGATAATCCACGTAAGTCCACATCATTTCCATTACACACTGTATATTTGATATCTTTTTCGGTAATGGGGCTTAGGTCAAACTTTTTTGCCATATATAGAACGGATATCATTGCCAGGAATATGACCAATATGGCGATAAGTACATGCGGTATGATATATTGAGTAACATCGGGTTTCTTAAAGAACGATCGAACATCAAATGCTAATATTTTTTGTACAATGCCATTCTTTACTAGTAACCTTGATCCATGTGTTGAATAACCACCATCTTTAGAGATCGGTTTTTTTTGTAACGAAGTATCGCGAAAGCTAAGCAATCGGTTAACGACACCCCCATCACAAGCATTAGCTTTGCCATGTAACTTGAGATATGAGGTATGCGTTGTGTCTGTTGGATATGGCAAGGGTTTACGATACGGTTTGCGCACACCGTTTAAATTATGCGGATCATTTTCATTTTCATAGTCCGATGCCAAAAGCGGTGGTGGTACATACATCCTCGGCGGGGGCATCTGTAACGGACTTATGTCAGCATCGCTTTTACGATATATTGTTGAATTGCGGTTTGCATCAATCCTATTGTTCCTTAGGCCATTGTCATGGAGATTCGGTCTTCTTTCTATTGAACTTATGTTTGTTAAAGCATCTGTATTATGTTTGTCATTGTTGCACTGAAGTACATAGTTGGGAATTTTGCCCTTTTTAAGCTCCTCCTGTCGTGTATGTTTTTGCAATTTTTTAATCAATATAGCCCTTGTTGTTTCCGTAACAGGACAATGCGGATATCCAAATTGCATTAATTTCCTCTGTATCTCAATATCGCTTAGACGATCCCAATATTCAGATGGCATTTTATTTTTCTACAAATAAAAAACATACAAGTTATTAAATGCGTTATTTATATAATGAATTAGTTTTAGAATAGCCGATCTGAGTTCCAACTACGTTTATACCGACGACATCAATAAAACAAATATTTTTACAAAGTAAAGACACAAATTGATTAAAAAAACAAATGAAAATAATTTTTAAGAATATTTGTTGTTAAAAGCGTCTCGATCATGTCTGCCTATTAGAACCTTAAGGTACATACACATACATATACGCACATGCACATGCATACACATGTTCACGCAAATAGGAAATGTCTGTACATAACTTCACAAAGATCCCTTTTAAATACACGCTCTTTTATACTTTTAGAGTTATTCCATGAGCTATTCTTTTATAATAACTTCATTAAACGAAAATGTAATTGATTTAATACGATGCTAACAAAAATAGAATCAAAACTTGCACCTGTGATATGATATTAAGAGCTATTAAATGTATGTGTTTCCAGCAATAACGTAAGTGTGTTGTAGTATTCACGTTTGTTACAGCCAGAAAAAGTGTTTACAGACAAAAATAACTAGTAAAATTGATTTACTCGGTTTTGTGCAACAATAAAGTGCAGCTTGTTTTCTATAAAAATTTAGAGATGGACCAAGAAGCCGACTGCTTGAAATGACGACTAATCGTTATCGCCGACTAAAGTTCTGTGGTCAATTCAAGCAGTGGATCTGTAACTAAAAAATAACATAAAAGCGTATCACCGATTTATTGGGCAGGTAAAAGCCATCGAAAAAATCGCTATTTGTAGCTTATTATATTTTTATCTCCTGCTGTTGTTGTGTTTGAGCGTACTTTTTTTCCAATGATAAACCTTATTGAATTTCCTAATGCTTGGAAATTTTTATTTAAAAGTATTTTTTTTTTACATGCAAGTATGAAAATACATTTCACCACATATCGAAAAAGGGTTTAAATCATAATTGCGGACTATTCGTTTGATTCTATTGCGAGACAATGGGACTCTTTTTATCTATATCAGCTATATTTGCATTATTCTGCGGTCCCGATGGGTTGCCAGGACTAGCCGGAATAGCACCACCCCGTTCCATACTCCATGGATTGGAACTGGATATCGGCGAATCAGCATGCCCAAATCCTGTATGGTTATCATGCTCAACGGCATTGGTGCCATCATATTGTGTATTCTCCAAGCGTGTAATGAGCCTCTCGTCCTCTTCACCAAACTCACCGCCCATCAATGTGGGCTCCCCGACAACCATAACATCTTGCGACGAGAGAGAAAAGCTGGGTCCAGATGGTGAACGCTTTTGATTTGTTACAGGTGGGGTGTTTGAATTGTTGGCACCTCCTGAATTTGAACCTTTTCTTTTGCGTCGTTTATTAGGCGGTCTTTGGGGGTCCTTTTTTCCGGGGGGCGCCACCATTCGCTGCCACTTTTGAAATAACGTCGTCTTTAAACAATCTCTCGGGCTAAGAGCATAGGCCTTGTGACGGCTCATTAGCTCCTGCATCGGCTCCAGGATAACACACAAGCGTAGGTAATTTAATGTTGAATTTGTGATGCCCGCACGCGTTATATTCTTAGTTATTTGATCCAAAAGCATGGGATCTGGCGGCAGAGATGTACCGATTACAGATCTGGGAATAAGTTCTCGATGTCCTTTAATAGTCATATGCCATGATTTGATTCTCATATAGTCATCGTACATGAACTCGAGAATAAGTCGCGCATCTGCGCAGACTTTGGTAAAGAATGGTTTGCCATGCTGAGTGATCACTGTACACTGATCGCAATCCAATGTGATTGATGTATTGTGAAACGATTCCTTTGCATGTTTCAACTGGAAATACAAATCCGATACGCCGCCCTCGAAGATGCTACGAAAGAAGCGGGGCACAAGTGTGCGTCCAATTGTATATCTTTTCGGTCCATCTTCCAAACAGAATAATATTGTTAATCTTGCATCGTCCTCAAAGAATTCGGTTGTGAATGAATCCCACCAACAATTATCACTGTCCTCGTTTCGCTGTTGCAGGCGCTTATTTAGCTCAAAGACGCGGTGCTCTGTGTGGCTGAAGTAGGAGTTGTGTCTCCTAAAACCTTGATCAATGCGATCCATTGGCTGGGGTCCACCCATCATGGGATGATTGCCACCATGACCGAAAGGAGATGCTGGAGGCATGGGATTAAACTGACTGCCAACGCCAAATACGGTCGGAGAGGAGAAGTGTCCGGCTTGTCCACTGTTGAACGGTGTGCCCGAACTTGCTGGTCGACTAAATTGACCCAATCCCGACGACGGTGATCCAAATGGTCCGCCAACGGGTCCATTAAAATTGCCCGCAGTCGACGATTGTGAATAATTGCCTTGTATATTTTGCGATGCAACGCCCACAGGACCCGGCGTTGATGATCCCGACGGTGCGGGTGATGAAGTATATTGCGGCGTATTCGATCCGGGTTGAGCTGCATTTTGAAATACTAGAGATTGGTTGCCGGCTGGCGACGATTGACCTGCCTGTGGATATGGATTGCCACCTGAAGTGTATGGTAACCCGCCTTGTGGAAATCCACTCTGATTGCTGGCATCCGGATTGAGGGACGACGAATTCGATGACGGTAACATGGTTGAGCCTTCTGTGACGCCTTTCCAACTTCCCTCATCAATATTCGATTGAGAAGACATCGCATTGCCCGCATTCAAACCTCTGCGATTCATTCCTGCCACAATTGTTCAAATAACATGCGCGTTGATCTAAAAAAAAATAACAACGTTCTAATTACATTGATCCGAATCGAATTCACGGTAAAGTAAATGTAACAAACATGGATTTTTATTTTCTTTACAACCCTTAGTTTATACTATAGAGTTTGTTTACGTTTCACAGATTTCTCTAACGAATGCACTAAATTCAACTTATTGTAAAAGTCGATAAGATATTAAACCTTTTAATTACTTTTACAAATTTACCTCAAAAAAATTGTAGACAATGTATATAAAACCCACAATTATGTATCTACTTTGTAAAAGAAATTATCGCTTAGATAGCTATGTGTGTTATCGAGTTAATAAGCGAAACGATATATGAAGACATTCAACGTTGACAAAATGTGTACAGTATGCGTCACAGTATCGCCACTCTTACACTTATGGAACCCAATGGGTAAGAAAACATATCGAAAACAAGAATCAATTGCATACACTGAATCTTCATATATTAAATAAACAAATTTTTCTTAGTCTATTATTTTTAATAAACAATTGATATGTATGCAGCATATAGTCTTTTTTTGCTAACATAAGTTTAAGCTCCCAATTTTACAAGTATTACTAACTTCCAACTTTTACGCCAATGTACTTCACATCTGCTGGCTTGTTGCAATAATTAAGTATAATTTAGGATTTTATTTTGTCTTCCCAGCAGCTAAACATATTTAATACAAATTTAATGAGGGCGTCAACACGTTTAATTCCGAAAATTTTCAATAGCAAAAAGTGTTCCAAAATATCGGAACAAATGCATCGATATATTTTTCATTTGGGATGTGTTGAATGGTAGCTTTTTTCATAATTTGGTTTGTTATGTTGGCAGTTCCGTAGCGTATGGTATATATACATATGTATATATAAATATTGTTTAAATCATACAAAACACGAAATTAAAAAAAATAAAGCAATATTTTAGCTATAAGAACTAAGTGAAAATGAAGTGATTAGTGTGTGTGTCCATATTTTTATACAAATGCAATTTTTTAACCATTTACTTGTTCGGCTTTGACATATTTGTGTACATAAACAAATAAGTTTTTTTTACCATACCCATAACGATGTCATTAAACAATAAAAGCAATATAAGTGAAAAGGAAATCGATGATGAGGACATGCTCTCACCGTCACCCACAAAATTATCAACAAATCTAGTTGTGCGTGTTAACCAGGATTCTGATGATAATTTGCAAGCCCTATTTGACAGTGTGTTAAATCCAGGCGATGCAAAGCTCCCATTGCAGCTACCATTTCGTATGCGCAAGCTACCGAATTCATTTTTCAATCCTCCGGCTCCGCTTCATTCGCGAGCAAACAGCGCCGATTCTACGTACGATGGATCCCAAACAAACATCAACAAGACTGTCGCCCAGTCCGAATTGCAGCAACAGCAGCCATCTCTCGCACAACAAAACCAGCCATCGCACAGCCGTCTAGCAGTACATCACTTTCGTGCCCGGAGCAGCCCTGCTTCCCTCCAACCCAACTATAATGTGCGTACGAGGAACGAGTCGAGTGCCAACAACAACAACGCCAATCAAGGCCAACAGCCAGCATATCCTGAAAACAATGTCGAATTCACTAGTAGCCCAGCTAGCAATATTGAGGATGTCATTAATACTTGTATGGTCTCTGGGCAGGATGCTCCATCATTATCCACACAAACATCCATACATAAAAAGCAAAGATCATATGACGTTGTTAGCCCCATTCAACTACAAAGTCAATTAGGTGCCTTACCGCCGGGCTGGGAACAAGCCAAAACTAACGATGGACAGATTTACTATTTAAAGTGAGTAGAAAAAGTCATATGGCAAGTCAACATTTATCTGCTTAGAGATCACCTGCCAAAGCAGGTTAACTTGATTATCCAACCAGATAATCAAGTTAACAAAGGATTCCAATTAGTTTGCATTGCAAAAATGTGTGTACATACTTAAATTTGCAAATCGATAAATATCGATATTAAATGCAAATCAAATATTTAATCTAATATGAATTGATCGTTTATGTTTTGCATGTTTAATTAATATTGCGCATTTATTTTTTTTTTCAATTTTTATAGCCATACCACAAAAACCACGCAATGGGAAGATCCAAGAATTCAATTTCGCCAACAACAACAACAACGAGCGATTGTTGATCGGATAAAACCAAATGGTATGCAACAAATCATTTTTAACTTTTATTTAAGTAAACTGTTTTATTTGATTGTTTGATATGTAAAGTGCCTGTGTCCCTTTTAATGCCTTTGCATGGTGTTTCAAATCCTTGGATTTTCTAAAACTGTATCGATTTTCCGTTCATGCAATGACAATTTTTAACGATTTTAACATATAATTTTGTACTATTATGTGAAAAAAAATTGTCTCCCCTGTCTACCTTTATAGAAACCCAAAATTAAACCGGGCACTTTGATATATATGGAATTAAGTCAACCCCCCAATAGAATTCTACCAATTTATATTTGTTATTTACTCTTTATGCAGATATTTTACAACCAACTAAGCAAGCTAGCACACCGACTATTAATAACCTTATTGGCCCACTACCGGATGGTTGGGAACAAGCTGTTACCGAGTCGGGAGATATTTATTTTATAAATCATATTGATCGTACGACTTCGTGGAATGATCCCAGACTGCGTAAGTGTATATATCTATGACAGATCAACAAATGATAGTTATTCGCGTACTTTTCAAATAATTCTTCAAGCAATCAAATTGGCATATTTCAATAATGTATATATATAATTTTATGAAATAATCAACAATAATAAAATAACATATATTTTTCCCCATTTTTTTTTTTTGTAGAATCTGGACTCAGCGTGCTAGACTGCCCTGATAATTTAGTATCGTCTCTTCAGGTGAATATATATATATATTTTTAAAGATTTGACACGTTCATTTGTAGTTATTTTTTATGTACTAATATATATTTTTTTCAGATTGGGGATAATATTTGCAACAATATTTTTAACGATGCCCAAACAATCATAAATCCACCGTCTTCCCACAAACCGGATGATTTGGAATGGTATAAAATAAATTAATAAATGTTTTTGTGCAAATCATTTTATTAGATCTTAAAGTTTTATATTTTGTATTAATATAAAATAAACATTTTTGCATATATTTAACGATATTTCATAATTTTTTTGAGCCTTATTTATTGTCGATTGTATTTGCAATTATTCTTTGGTATTTTTCTTTATGTAGAATTTATTTTTTTAAATATGACGTCAAACATATAAAAAAAAACAACGCCGAAAAGTCACGTGCCGTGGCAAATATCTTCACAACCATTAAAAAATACAAATTTATTTGTTTCTTGAGGCTTAGTACATATACAGGGTATTTTTAAAGCCGGGTAGTCATGCGTCTAACTTTTTTTCATAATTACATTCATTGTTTTTTGTTAAATTTTTTTGTTTACTACAGTCAAAAAAATTTCGTTTTATTTCCAGAGATTTTAGTTCGCTTAAAATATACAAACTTTCGAGTTAAAGCGAAAATATTCGCCCTTGACGCTTTAACTCAAGATAAAAATCAGTTTGAAGTGAAAGTAAAATCTTAAATGATTGTATAAAAACCGTTGCTTTATTTGCTGCAGCTTTGCTGTGTTGGCTTGCTACACCCTATTATTTGCGCATTCATGGTTTTCTAGCAATAAACAGGTTTGCAAATTTACAATAGCTATTCATTATTATTATTATATATTTTTATTGTAACATGGTGCCATTTATGTTGTTCAACTAATTCAAAACACACAAACAATACGCAAAATATTGCATATTAATGCCAACGTGTAGTCTGGGCAACAACAAAAATGTGATTTCATAGCATGAGTACCCCTGTTGGCCAGCATATGTAACTCAATCACTGCGTTCTTCTGTTTCTTGGGAGCTGGCACCTTGTGTGCATTGCCGTTGGTAAACACACAACCAGTTTTCGGACCGCTTTTATACAATTTGATGGTGTTTTCTGCGTATGTTTCTGCTCGTTTACAATTTGAAATATTTATTATTTATGTGTTTGAATAAGTTTGTGCAAAATAAAATCAGCGACATTTTGGTATAACTTTCATTAAAAGTACTTAATTTTTTTTTCTTTCGCTTTACCAAAATGTAATAATTGTGTTGGTGTACTCACATTTTACACACATACAAACGTACATACATACACATCATGGTGAATAAGTGAATGTAAAATAAAATGTATTAAAGAAATTGTGAAATCTATAAACATATATTAATTAAATACATCATTATTGCATTCATTGTTAATTTCCTACGTTTAGTTTTGTGCAAGCATATTTAATTTCATAAATTATGTATCTTTATGTTAATTTAACATACTTTTGCATGTGCATGTGTATTAGTGTGGTAATACCTAACTGTGTGAACATAAATACATCAATACATACATAGTGTATGTATGTAGTGCTAACATTATAAATTCATTTGTTGCATTGTTATGATACCCTTGCAGACGGTACTTTAATTTCGTAACGAAACGTGTTACGTGGTTAAATCTGAAGATTACAAATTATGTCAATGCAATTAAATTTAACATTTCTTTGTGGAGCATTAAATAAAATAGAGTTTTAACATTTTGTGTATTTTTGTCAATTAACTGTGTTTATATGTTATGTGTTTCTCAGATTAAAATAACATCAATATGAAGGGGATTTATAAAAATGAAATCCCTTGGCGACGTCCATGTCTCAATATGTTTTATACTCTGGTTGCTATTGTATTGTTTAACAATGGTAAGTTAGTGTGTGCAGTTCGACTAATAGATACCCTGTAACCTAAGGCACATTCGGTATTTTAGTTGCTTGTTCTGAAGTGCCGCTTTTAACGCAAACTGTTTATGGATTTTTGGATTTTACAACAACTATTGGAAATACCGTTATGGTATTCTCACCACAAAGTTCACCGCAATATGGTGAGTTTTTATATGACGCATTTACTTCGCTTTTGGTTATGGCTTAAAATTCACCTACCACGCTTTTATATCGCTTATTTTGTGTTTATTACAGAAATAGCTGTAAATACAACTACCAGTCCATCTATCAATATTATTGAGACGCGACCGCACCCAAAGGAGGAAGTCTCAAATAAAATTAGTATTAAACCCACGCCCCTAACGGCAACCAGTACAAAAGTTCAAGTTGTGGCAAATACAACATTTGCCACTAAAAATCAAATCAGTTTATTAAGTACACCAATTGAAACTTTGGACTATTCAGAATATGCCTTACTCTCGCGTCAGCCTGCGGAATTTGTCGAGGAAACCTATCGTTTGGTTAACCTCAAATCACGTATCGACACGGATAGGCAAAAGGTTTATGCATCAAAGCGAGATAACAATTACAGCCATTCGAGCGGTGTATTGTCAAAAAAGAATGGCATTAAGCCTTCAAGTAAACACTCTCAAGGTCTTCAATCCATAAGCAGCACGGAGAGAAGAAGTAAAACACGTCTGCACTCCTCCGCACGCGTACTGAAAACCATAACCCCGTCAATACAATCAATCAAAGCACCTGTGGAGTCAGTAACCGCACAGAGCGGATTTTCAAAAGGTCATCGAAAAAATGGTCGCGTATCTGGCGAAAAGAGAAAATCGTCGCGAAACAAAGGCAAAAGGTAAAACACACTTGTTTATCAATATTGATAATGCATTAAATAATATAACATAACTATAATTTTTGTTTCTTAGGCGAAATAAAACAAGCAGTACACAAGCGTCTGTTGTGCAAATAACGCCAGCATCAACAGAAACGAGTTCTCGTCGCTCATTCCGTACCAAGAGTAATTTACCAGCAGTTGAGGAAAACATTCCAAATATTGGTTCAAATACTTTGAAGCTTAATAGACGTCCGGGTCGTTGGCAATACAAATCGTCACCGAAGCCAAAAGTTAATATTAGAAAAGCTACCAGCAATGTTACAAAGAGCGATGCAGCATCTGAACTACTTAAGATTAATGATACCTTGTTGGACACGCCCGAGAATAATCAAATACTGAAGGTTGTTAATCTATCAAAAGACCTAGAGGCCTTGGGCTCACAAAATAGTGTTGTCAATGATAATGATGATATAAAGTCAGCTAACTTTGTGCAAACTTTAAATGTGGAAATTTCGACGCCAAACAATTTTGATGATACATATTATGAGATTGCAACAATTAAGAGTCCATTTGTATTTCAGGTAATTAGGTTTTTCTTAAATGTACTGGATTAGTATATTATAATGAAATTCTTTGCTTTTTTCAGGCTGGCGTTGTAAAGAAAACTCGTTTTTTGACTATTACATCAACTATAGAGAGATTGCTTAAAAACGATCATATTGAAGAATATTCATCAGATGATGGACCATTAACTGAGAACATTTTAGAATCTTCAACCCAGACCAATAAACCCTCTCTGGATGGAAGTATAACCACTTTGAAGCCTGTGTACTACACAGATAGCCTTGAGACACCCGAATTGGAGACAATAACCGAATCGTTTACCTTTACCCAAACAAAACTTAAGACACAGATCCTGCCGATCATTAATGAAAAGAAAAACGAAACCATACAGATAACACTGGTTCAAACGTATGGCTATACAAGCTTATTAACTGTCACACAGACTGTTTCGCCATCTGGAGATAATTTCGTCAATGCACAGAACTTTAAGGACTTTGAGGGTAATTTGGATGAGGCTGGTTCTGAAATCAACTTGGATCTAGAATTTGCTGATGAAAATAATAATGGACATATCGATACAAAATCAAATAGCAATAATCAGGCAGCCAAAAACGCATCGAATGTCAATGGTTTGGTTCAGTTAAATACTCCAGAGCAAGTAATTAAACCAGAAATTCCTCAAATTAACTTATTGGGACAACCGAACAGTGTAATTACTTCCACACGTCCTATTATCAAGATGGAAACAGTTTGGGAGTCTTATATTGTACCGCTTGTTCGAGGAACTGACAGCATTCTAAGAACATTGTCTAAATCAGTTGGTGTTGTTGAAAAAACCGAATATGTTACCGAACTATCCACAATTCAATTGCCACAAATGTCACAATTTCCGATTAATCCATTTTACAATCCTCTGTTGGGCTTACAGCAACAGCAATTAATCACATCTACTCAGATCTTTGAAACTTTGGTCACAGCAACGAGTAGCAAAATTCTGAAACTAACATTTGGTGCCAAAACCGCATATACAACCATATTTTCGACTTCAGTTGTTCCAACTGCGGTTACAACTTTGATAACAGCAACGCTTCCGGCTCAAAACGCAGGATCGTATCCAAACTTTTATCCACCACCATATCCTCCATTCGCCTATGTCGGTTAAAACTTTTTCTTTTTCTTTAAAAAAAACGCAAAACTCACAAATTTAATATTGTCAACACATTGAACTCGATTTCGAATACTCATTGGCATATAGGTTTAAGGTATTATTCCAAGGCTATCGAATTTGTATTGGCTTTTAAGTAGACTCGTACCCTTGCAGACGTTATGAGAAGAATGAAACACTGCCTTAGCTCTTAAATAATACTCAATAAAGCTCAGCTTTGAAAACTATACAGGAATTATATTGGTTGCTAGTTAAGCTGTTATATGATCGCATTTTTTTGTTTTTAGACTAATCGAAACTTTAAAATCGCCCAGGGCAACAAATTTATTATGATTCAATGTACCTGAAAGGTTTTTTCATATATTCATAGCTTAAATAAAACTTTAAAAAAATTGTTACATTTTTAAAAACAAAATGAATAAATTGGTTCCTTTTGTAAATCATCAAATATTAAACTGAATTATATCTGCAAGGGTATTTTATCTTCGGCGTACCGAAGTAAAGAGCAAAAATTTTTTGCGGGAATTTATTGTTTTTAATGCACATCTGGTTTTTCTGTCCAGTCGACAAACAGTTAAAGGTTCTTAGTAACTACAAAACATTAATACATAGTTTATAAACAAATGTTCTACTAACTAAATCTGTATTTCCATTTTCTACATTTGCATTGCACCTATTTTGTAAATACCTTACAGTTTTGTACATATTTTCATACTTTTTTGTAAATGTATATAAATAAAATGTGTTGAAATTCTAAACTGAATATTTTGTTAATGAATAAGAATTAAGCAAAATAACTTTTCTGCTAAACGCACATTCTTTGATGATGACTATCGGAAAATTCAAACGTTCCCACAAAACTTACCTTTACCGATATCGATACCTTTTGGTGTATCGATAGAAATATTGTATATTGTACTTTGCACATCACTATTGACACAAACTTGTTTATAAAGAGCGAGAATGAGCGATTTAAATGATCTGTGGTTAGATGTACAAAAAATATTTCCCATTCTAAATGGAAAGGTAAGTCAGTTAACTTATGCTGCCCCAGCAATAGTCTAATCATCTTTTATTTGGTAGATAGTCTCACCTTCTCAAGCGCTTGACGATGCAGTTTTTGAGAATGCTAACCGGCAATTATCCAAATTGGGTGGCATTGAAACACTGTCAACGATTCTTGAAATGGAAATGCAATCGTCCATTCGAAATACGCTTGCACCAAAGTTCTGGAAGCACTTTACATCCGAGAGTCAACCGACAAAGGAGAAGTCGGACGCAGCTCCCAATATCCCGGCACTTACAGACACAAATTCATTGTTCTTCAAATTCATCACAGCAGTTGATGAACTTTATGATGGCTACCAGTGCTTGCAGCAGATAAAGCCCAATTTGGCTCGACTCAACAAAGAAGCGGCGGAGTCCTCCAAGTGCGGGGACTGTAAGAGCAACTTGCATAATGCGTTGTTAGCACAATTGCCGCCAACATTTAATACTACTGTGTGTGATTTCTATGCCGTACATTTTCGTCTGTTTACCAAGGACACAAGTATATCTTCAACCACACTGGGTAGTTGTTTCTCTTAAAAGTCATCAACTATTAATTAACTTTGTAATATTTTTAATATATTTAGATGGCGAAGTGTTTAGTGAACTTCCATGTTCCGGCTGCAACTGTGATCTGGAGCAATGTTGTTGCCAAAAACTAACTGAAATGGTAAATGGAACCAATCGCAAATTGTCAGAGATGAGCCTTATTGATCGTTTGGCTGGAAGTGCTTTGACGGCTCTAATAAAGCTGAAAATCAAAGAACATATAAACGACACTTGCCTGGGAATCTTCGATAGAAGTCACCTCAAGAAACTGGAAACGGTAAGGATTATTTATAAACAAAATAAAATTCTACTAACAATTTGTTATATATTCTGCAGTGGATTAATGAGGTTGTTATGACCTGGTTAACGAGTATTTTTACCGAATGGAAATCAAGGGAAGCTATCTCTCCAGAGAAAATTCCGAAATCTGTGCAAGCTTTTAAAGTAAAACTTACATACTTTATGTATGAAACATTTGCACAAAACGTCATCAGCCAATTCTTTAGCATAATCATTGGTAGGTTGATTTAACTGTATATTAAAATAGACATTAATTTTTTATCATTTGCTTGTTTTAGACTATCCAGATTCGACACCTGCCATAGATGATTTAAGAATTTGCATGGAAAAAATTGATATGAGAGTTCTATTAACTGAATCATTAAGAAGTTCTCTGGAGGCAAGAATTTTGCATCCCGGCGTGAATACTATGGACATTTTGACAGGATATGTGGCAGCAATTAAAGCCATTCGTCATTTGGATAACACTGGCGTCATATTGGAAATTGTAACAGCTCCAATTAAAGATTACTTACGCAAGCGCAATGATACTGTAAGGCGTGTTGTTACTGGATTGACCGAAGAAGGACCAACGGATCTCTCGGAGGAGTTGGCTAAAGGAGAGTTCATAAAAGATGGCAAAGAGGCGGGCCTAAATGAGTTTAGCAATTGGGAAAATTGGGAACCAGATCCATTTGGCATTGATCCCAATGTCCTGGAGCTGAGCAGCTCGAAGATAATTCGTTCAGCCGATATTATATCCATGGTGGTCGACATATATGGAAGCAAAGAGCTGTTTATGGTAGAATATCGCAACTTAATGGCTGACCGGCTATTGTCACAGCTTGATTTTAATTCCGAAAAAGAAATACGTAATCTTGAATTGTTAAAAATTCGATTCGGTGAATCGCTTCTACATAGCTGTGAGGTAATGCTTAAGGATGTTACCGATTCAAAGCGGATTAACGCGCATATTCACGACAATAGCAACAGTGATGAGAGTAAGAAAAAATTAACATTATTTTAATTACAAGTATTTTACATTTCGAATTTTAAGGTCCATTATTTGACATTTCTTCACTCATCATATCGGCACAATTTTGGCCCTCATTTAATAAGGAAAGTTTGCAGTTGCCCGAAGAACTTGAAAATGAATTTAAGAAATTCACAAAAGCATATGAGGCGTACAAGGGAAATCGTACACTCAATTGGCGCCCAGTGACGGGACGTGTTAACATTGTGATTGAAATCGGCGAGAGAGTTTTGGAGATGACAGTGCCGCCAACACAGGCAGTAATCATATATCATTTTCAGAACAAAAGTATGTTATATCCAACTATCTTAGCATCTTGCTAACACCTTCAACCTTTATAGATGAATGGAGCGTGGATGAGCTGAGTAGTCTCATTAAAGTTCCCCCATCAGCTTTACGAAGGCGCATGAGCTTTTGGCAAAATCATGGATTGATTTCAGAGACAGAACCGGGAGTCTTTACACTCTTAGAGAAGGCATCGGAGAAGACACAGTTTGAGGAGATGAATGTTACAGATGCCGACGAAGAGGATTTGGAATCCGCAATGGCCTCAGCCAGTGATCAACGAGAAGAGGAACTTCAAGTACACACAAAAATTCATATATATGTTAATTTATCTAGCTAAAACTGTGACTTTTTTCTAGGTTTTTTGGTCGTATATTGTTGGCATGTTAACAAATCTCGACTGTATGCCAATTGATCGAATTCATCAGATGCTTAAACTGTTTGCCTCGCACAGCGGTGGAGTCGAGTTTACCCAAGATGAATTGAAACATTTCCTGCAACGGAAAGTACGCGAACATAAACTTTTATTCTCTGGAGGAGTTTATCAGTTAGCTAAATAAAGTCAACAACCTTTTGCACAATACTCAGTATTGTAAAATGAATTTAAATAGAGTTTACTGTAAAGTTAAAAAGGAGAAAATGTGAAAAAATAAAGGATAAAGCTTTGTATAGAGCTTCCGTTAACCGAAAATATTCCCAAGTTCGTATTTTAGTTGCTTTATTATAGCTTTATTGATTTGATTGATGATTATTCGGCTACATACTTTTTTTGTTTGTTATTTCTTTTTAATTCTATTACAACTAAAGACACCAAATACAACTACTTATACGGAAGCACAATATCGGCAGTCGGTCAGAGTCTCGGTAATGCGGTTTGCTATAAAATTGATACTTCCCTTCTTGGGGTGTTAGAAATAATAACTCAGAAAACTGGAACAAAATGCATGCGTTACATACTTTGACAGTTTTAATCAGAATACAAGTATAACTACAATGTACAATACATAGGTCATTATAACGAAAATTATATAAATAATAAAAACAAAAACAATAGACAATCGACAATAATAAAATAATTGTTGTGTCTCCAATACACAGGTTTTTGGGTTTTTACAAATTCGCCAGTATGCACATAAGTTTTGTTTAGGGTGGTTTTACATGATGTATTTTATTAGGATTTATTTCGCATTAATTGAAACTATGTTTGTTGATTTGATGAGTTTCAAAGCAGGAAACCTATTATAAGTTATGTTATAATAAATGTCATTAGTTCTAGTATTTAATTAGAGCCATTTGAGGACTTTGTAGAACAGTTCCCACCCAAAATGTACATTGATTTGTTTGCATCGCGCTCACTTCCATAAATCTTTCCCGCTTTCTTAGCCATTGATCCCAGAAGATCCTGTGACATTTTGTAGGCCGATCTCAATGACAACGACCATTCCTTTAAGCCAATTTCATCCTTTAAGAAAATACACATATTTGTTAAACACACATAAGTTATAAAACAAACAATCTAATTTACCGAATTTGTTAAGATAATTCTGCCATCTCGACTGCCGTCGTTAACACGAATTTGAATACATTGTTCATTTTTATATTGAATGAAATCTGGTGAAATATCCTCTACTTGGTCCAAAAATATAAGCTCTGGTTTGTTATTGCCACTCTCTGAATAAAGTTCCAAGCTGCAAGAATATTAATTGTTATACACTATTAGTTTTAAATAAAAGTCACTTCAAACAGTTCAATATAAATGATTTAGTCGCGATAGCTCTGAAAGTGTTGTAGTACTTTTTTGTTTGTTTGATTTAATTTAAAAATCGTACCGATTTGGATATAATTTGGCATATTTAGTTTGCCATAAAGATGCAAATGATCCTCCCAATTTTTTAATGTAACCATGCAGTATACAATCCGATTCTTTTTCATCTGTATCAAAATGTTGTTTTTGTTTCGATTTCTTCTTTTGCTCGATTTTATCAGTTTCCACGTTGATTGTTTCAAATACAGTTTCAGACACTTCCTGTTGCCACCTAAATCAGATAAGATAATATGCGTTTTATTAATTTTGAAGAATAAATAAAAATAATTGAAGGTGATTTGTAAATGAACATTGTAAAGAAACTTTTTTAATAATTCTTGGCACACTTAAGCATAAATTTTAAAAAATCTCTACTAATTTAGTTTGCTTACCTCTCGGATATAGTTAATGAAAAATGCTTATAGAGATCCTGATCACTGTCATTTAACTTGATGCCTTTTGTATCCTCTTCGTCAAATGAACCAATATCAAATGCATCAGCGGCGTTTACTTCGCCGCGCGGTGGAACTAATGGTGGAGTGTATTTTTGAATATAAACTTGGTGCCAGTCGATGCCGGAGAAGAAAATATGCATTTTTACTTCGTCAGCACTAGAGCGCAATCGTTATTAACATAGGAACATTAAACAAAAGCTCATAAATCTTACCCATTGCCCATGCAGCCCAAACGCTTGGGCACATCTCTTTGTAGAAGCATTTCCAATAGGTTTCTTAGTTCGGCGGAGAATGAGTCTGGAAGTTCCACATTCTGTTCGACATGTAAGTTAAAAGCAAATAAAAGTAATTTATAAAATCCATTCAAATTTCAAATATATAAATATAATACCATAGTCAATGTCATTCTATCGATCTCGTGTTTATCTTTCGTCTTGTGTTGTCGAAATGGTGAATGTCCCTTGAGTAGCTTGTAGAGCATGCAGCCAAAACTGAACCAGTCAGCGCATGAATCATAGGAGGTTCCTTTCGATAATACTTCCGGCGACATATATCCGTGAGTACCAACTGAGGCATGAGGTTTTTTCCTTGAATAATCGCATGCTAGACCCAAGTCTGAAATTCGAATATGCCCGTTTTCGTCCAGCAAAATGTTAGCGGGCTTTAAATCGCGATAGACAATGCAGCGTTTATGCATATGCTCCAGGCCCAAAATTACCTATGAGTTAAATATATATACATTATTATTTTAAAGAATATTTCTAAACAAACGCATATTACCTCAGCTGCATAAAACTTCATTTCATCTTCGCTAAAAACTCCATGTTGCGACAGATGGTAATGTAAATCGCCACCGTTCATTAAATCTAATATAAAACAGAGCTTGTCTGGCGTATGAAACGCATATGTCATGCAAACAATGAATGGACAATCAATCTAAGTAAACGAAAAGAGTTTCAATTTTGAATATATACATAGTTTAAATATATATAGTTCATCTTACCCCAGTGCTGACCGCTTGCAACATATTGCGTTCATTTAAGGCCAGCATTTCGCCCTGCTTCATTTTAATACGCTTCTTGTCTAAGCATTTCATTGCGTACATTTTACCCGTATCGGCTTTTCGGCAGCCGTAGACTTCGCCAAAGCCACCGCGTCCAATTATTCTATGTACGCTAAAATCATTCATTGATAACTGCAATGTATTAAGGCGTTATTAGAGTATTTTCAAACTTTAAAGTAGTTATTTTTTTTCATACTTGTATATTAAGCTCGAGGTTTTTCCATTGGCAAAATCTCGTAAATTTGTCACTGCAATGGAATTTGTTTGTTTATTTTACTTGTTAAAGTTTAATCAGTTTATTACCTTTCCAAGAACTTTTTAAATGGCCTGCCCTTAAGTTGACCAAAGATTTCATCCATATATGGCTGTGAAGGAGATAAATATAATTAAATTTGTACTTATTATGAAAAGATTTTTGGTTGAAAAGACTTACTTCAAATAAATTCACAGGAACTTCATTTTTTAATAAATATTTTTGGACACTAGCAACAGCATCTTTGGAGTATTCCTTTAAACAAACGTATATTATATTATTTGTATTAATAATAGTTCTTAAAATACTTACATATGTGTGTGACAACATTTCTTCCATTATAAAATTATCATAAATTTCCCGAGCCAGTTTTTTGCGCTCCTCAAAACATTCGGTTTTCTCAAAGCTTTTTATCTTTAAACGAGTATTGAAAATATTAAATAAATGAACCGGTGTTTTATTTATTTTTTTTTTAAATATGAAATACCTGCTCATAAAACTTAAGCTGTTGTATGGGTTCTTCAGAGTCATTCTCACAGAAGTCCTTGAACAACAGATAGCCTAAGCGAAAAATGTATATTAGTATTTAGCGCGCTTTCGATGGTTTTAAACGCATATATTACCTATAATTTGATTAAAAATGTTGTGAAAGTTGAGTTCGTTTTCCTTCTCAAGGTATTTATACATAACGCTTCGTACACTGAAAAGATTGCATGAAACCGATTTACGGTTAGATCTCCAAATGTTTCCCATTCAATACAAAACATTCCAATTGGAGTTGGGAAACAAACCACAGCTGTTTTCTTGCCGAGTGTTGCCATACCTTTTTATTTAGCGGTCACTGTTCACACACAACATTTGTTTATACATACATACATACATATAGGCTCAACTATCCTGAGTAGTGCTGCAGGGCATTACGAACTTGTTCTCGCTGATTAAAGAGCGTAAAATGCTAATAATAGAATACAACACATTCCCGAGTATGTACGTGCCTTCTGGCTATTAAATATTGGAATCTGTGTTCTGTTCTAAGGCATAGGAATGGCTTTTAATATTTTTCTCACACGCTTACCAAATTATTAAAGTTGCGTTTAAACAGAAAACAACAGCTAAATCTCTAATATTTGTTTATATAAAAGCATATTATACCCTTTTAGCTTTTTAATGGATACAGGGTATAACAAAAACAGTTTTTAAAACACATCAATACCAAATGTTAATTCAATTATGAGAACACACATACACATAATTGTGTATGTACTTATAAGTGTTAAGATGATTTATTTTATGTATTTGTTTCATGACAAAAATTTTTATATTCGCTTTTTAACGATTTTAAATATTGATTTGTAGTGCGTAAATACATACAAATGTAAATATATGTGTACACATAAATACATGTGTATACAAAATACTCAATGTACATGCATATGTATATACGTACAGTGAGTCTTCATCAATATCAAATGACTATTTGTGTACATACAGCTTAATTGGTGTGTAATTTAGGAAAATATTGAATTTATTATCGAGGATAATATAGATGAATTCATGGATACATACATACACACACATACACAATTCAATTGACATACATACATACAAAGTATGCACCTATTTGAATAAATACATTTTCATAGGTACCTGGGATCTGGTAGAATTAATTTTTTACTAGCTCTTGCGGCTGGTGTGCACTTTGATTTTTCCATAGCCATTAAATAGCTGACATCAGCTAGCACAGCCTCCAAATCTGCCATTTCGTTTTTGTGGTATGTACAATATGTGTTATGTTTACGTTTTTTATACGAAGTTTTTTGCTTAATTTTCTTAGGGTGTAAACTTTATGGCACGAACACGATATTTCTATTTGTAAAGCACCAGAAATATAACAATTGTTAAATTATTGGTAATTAATACGATGAATAATTTAAGTTTTATTTAATTTTAGTGTCACAATTTAATAATATATATTGTTTTGAACACGGACTTTGCAAATGCCGTTTACTCATGCGTATATATTTAAAGTACTTAAGCGTACCTGCTCCTTTTCATACAGTTCAATATAAGTCACAGAAAAAATCACGAATAGCAGTTACATCTATGAATATCACAAAGATTATAATAGTATGCCGGATAAGTGAGTACAAATATATTCAACATATCTATATTTATTGAGTATCATTTGTATTATTGTCTTGCCTTAAACACATTTAACATTGCATGTCGCTCAACATAATTATAATAAGCTGAATATATTAACAATAACAATCAAAACATAAGAGTTTGTTATGAATGAACAATCAAATGTTCATAATTTAATATTTAAATATAATATTTTTCAAATTAATAGCTCAGTGTTTCTTTAATATGTATATAAACTATTTGATTTGATTTGTTAGTGATTTTCTTATTGTGCTTTTATATTTACGACCCATTTGTATCAAAATAAACCAATTTTATTACACATGCATAAAAAGGTATTCCATTTTCACTGTTCCGTAATCGACGCTAACCCATATCATTTATCGACTGTAAGTGTGATACAAGTACTAACTTTTATGGTTATCAAATTGAAGTAAAATTTCTGCATCTCTGTCATTGTTTGCTTTTAGTAATATACAGTTGTAAATTTATATCATACATCAAGTTTTCTTTCAATTCATAAACACGGTTGAATAAGTAAACAAACATGGATTTTATTGACGATTTCATAGACGAGTACAAGAGTAATCCATGCCTGTGGAAAGCCGATTCAGTGGACTTCAGAAACCGAACGAAACGACAAGAAGCGTATCTAAGATTAATTGCTGTGGCCACTAAACATGGAGAACTGTACAACGTTGAGAGAACTAAACAAAAAATTAACAATTTACGGTGTGCATTTCGTCATCAACTACGCAAATATAACGAAGTGAAGAAAAAAGGGGAAAAGTATGAACCCTACTGTCCAAAACGAAGATATTTTGAATCTCTTATGTTTCTAAAGGACGAGGAGAACCCAGAAAAAAAATCTAAAGTCGAAGACAACCTACCCTTACAAAAAGCAACAGAAATCCCCGTAGCACAACAGGATGCTTGCGAGGAATTCTCTGATGCTGAGAGCTTGCCAAAACAGACGAAAAGCGATAACAAATCATCGCCCAGCAATAGTGCAAACGATTTTTGTGCCAATTTATTTGAAGAGGTTGAAGTTGATCCCATTATCAGTATTCAAGCAGTTAATTCTAACAATCGGGCATCAATCAAAGAAGTTGAGGTATTAGTACCAGCCAATAAGAGCATTATAGCTGAGAGAAGAAAGTCATTAAACACTTCTGCCATAACAAACTCGCTGAACGACAAGATCAACTCAACAGTGCATATAGTGGAAACCAATCGCAATAAACGCGTTTCCACCTGTCACAAATTTGTTAAAAGCAATCGAAAACGTTCGTCGTCTACATCATCACAGGTATCTGAGGACAACGAAACGCCTACCGGAAAATGCAGGGCAGACATTTCCAACATCGATTTTGACCGACTGTTTTCACTAGCACTTAAAAATGCCGATGGACCATTAGATGATCATTTCACAAGCTTTGGAAAAGTAATTGCTCACAAGCTGCGATCGATGGAGAATACACAGGCTATATATGCCGAGAAAATTATTGCTGATGTTCTGTATCAGGGCCAGATGAAAATGTTATCTGCATTAAGTATAACTCAATTCCTAAGTGTAGATAATACAACTGTATATTTAGAAAGTCCTCAAAAATAATATGATTTATTAAAGCTAAAATATTATAATAATATGAAATTATATACTTACATTTTGGCTAACAACTCTTGTCTTTTGTTATTTTGGATGCTTTTTATGCACGTTATTACAGATACAAGTGTCTATCCAACATTTTTGTACAGTTTTTGTAATCTGTGGGCACATTATATTAAGTAGAAGCTTAGTCACGAACATATAATTACTTCGTTAAAATGAGAGAAACTGATTTTAGATGTGTATTTTTTTATTTGTTTTGATGTAGCTATATTTTGAAATCGATAGCTCTCAAGGCAGGTAGAGGTAATCGTCTCATGATAATCAACTATCGATAGCGCGTAAGTGTGACATCTCTGGTTCGACGCACTTTAAGTTAATAACAAAGCAATATGGATCGTAACAAATCAAGTGGCGCTAATAGGGGCCAAAAAAAGGCATTACTAGGTGCCGAAATATTTGCACTAGGTACCAAAACAAGTCGCGACGATCCCAAGAAAATACTACCAATAAAAGGAATAGCCGGCGCCAGTTCCAGCTCAGTTGATAGAAAACGAGATGCTACTTCAAGCCTCGCCAATCATCCCAGTAAACGCTTTCGTGCTGGCGTCAAAGATGGGGGCGCTGATATGGCCACCAGCTCTAGCGGGGCTGGTCAGCTCGAGATATGGGAACAATTGGCCGAAGAATGTGATTTATCAAATGTCATTGAATGCATATACACAGCTATCGAACAAAATGACACTGATGCAGTTGTACGAATTATTTGCGGTGCCATCCGGCATGCAACAACCACGTCTGTTGCTTCCCGTGCTAAAGTCGACAGTGTGGCGTATTTAACACTGTTATTTGTTGCAAAAGTTCAGCCAAATTATTTCAACAATGATATTGTTTGCTTTGCACTTTTATCCTTTTTAAGGCGAGAGACCAATATTAAAATGCGCTATAATATCAATTTGCATATTCTGTTTACAAATCTGCTTGCACGAGGATTTGCTGAAGTCGCACAGTGGCCCGAGGCAATACTGAGAACCTATATTGATGACGCAGTAAATGAACGCTTTTGGGCTGATAATGATTACTGTGCACCATTTGTGAAAAATATTTGCGCCGCCTTCAAGACGAGAACACCACATTTGAGTCTTCTACGTTGGGATGTTAACACAGCCGTGACGCCGGGACAAACGCATAGAGAGAACTTTACAGTCGATGATGATTCCGGTGATAATTCTACACAGAGCCTAGACGCAAGTCCTTTTCTGCACTGGGAATTGGATCAAGCGGCAGATGCCATATGCTCTGTCAAGCGAAGATTTCCCGATAATATGGTCCACAAATTGGTTAGCGATGCTATTCGCGATCAACTGAATAAGCGCCAACAACAGGATAACTACACCCGAAACTTTCTCAAATTTCTTTGTAGCAGCGCAGGAATTGCTGAAGTTCGCTGTTTGAGCATTTCTCGCCTCGAATTGTGGATACACAATGGAAAGCTTGTGAAATTCGCCCAGCAACTATTGTCATACATCTGTATCAATATAAAAGGCAAAAATACACAGGACAATGAAGTGCTTCAAGTGCTGGTTAAAATGCGTCTGAAAACCAAACAACTTATCAATCATTATATGTCTTGTCTCAAGGAAATGATACATCTACAGCCAGATATCCTGGGCACCATTATGAAACTGGTTGTACAAAATGAATTGTCCAATACCAGGAATCCAAATAATATGGGAATGCTTGGTGAGTTTTAAATGCACACATAACTGGTAAAAAAATATTTCTAATCACGTTCTTTTTATACACAGCTACAATGTTTCAAACTGCACCGGATCAGTCGGCAGTTAACCTGGCTGAAATCTATCAGGAATTTCTGCTACAGCGCGATGATTGTCTGAGAACATTGCGTGTCTTTTTGCGAGAACTTGTGCGAATGCTACGTTTTGATGTCAATCTTTTGAAGTTTTGTAAAACCTTTTTGAGCGAACGCGAAGAACTTAATCCACAAATTGAACAATTTGATTTCAAGGAGCGAATTTTCCATTCGATGGTCGACATTGTTTGCCTCTGCATGTTTCTATCGGCAACGCCACAGGCGCGTGAAGGAAGTCTATCACTGAAAACCAATCGTGATGTTAAAAATAATCAAGCTCTCATCCGGCTTTATAATCAGATGTCACAAATACAATTGGACGCGGTTTCGTGGATGTATGAAACAGTTCCGAATCTATTTAAAATACAAGGCATCGAATACCATCAGGCTTTGCATAAGCTCCTATTGCTCGATAATCCGGAACAGTATTCCCGCTGTGATCAGTGGCCATCGGAGCCGGAGAGGGGCGCAATACTGCGAATAATATCCGAGACGCCCATACACGAAGAGACTCTGCTGAGGATTATATTGATTGGCATCACAAAGGATATTCCCTTCTCGGTTGCCAATACATTTGATATTCTATTGCTGGTCATTAAACGAGTT
This sequence comes from Scaptomyza caliginosa, assembly GCA_035044725.1. Lineage (NCBI taxonomy): Eukaryota > Metazoa > Arthropoda > Insecta > Diptera > Drosophilidae > Scaptomyza > Scaptomyza caliginosa. The sequence continues at coordinate 101,964 of JAWNNR010000097.1, read as the reverse complement.
TCGGGCATGAAAGCAACTGATTTTCCCGCTGTGCAAGCGAATAAATTTGACATAATCGACTTTCTGTTCAGCATGTCGGAATATCATCATCCGGAAAATATTCGCCTGCCCGCCGACTATGATCCACCGAAATTGGCAATAATTGCATTTTATTGGAAGGCCTGGTTAATATTACTCATGATATCCGCACATAATCCATCGACATTTGGTGCCTTCTGCTGGGATCATTATCCAACAATGAAAATGTTAATGGAATTATGCATAACAAGTCAATTTAACAATAGCATATCGCTCAAGGATGAGCTACAGGTGCGGTTCGTTGATTACATATAGTATTGAAATTGATTCATTTTACTTATTTGCAGTTAATTACTGTTGAACGCGATCACATTTTGCAGTTTGAAACCTATTTGGCTGCACAAACGACACCACATGCTGTCATCACGGAGGAAAATGCCATTTTGATAACCCAACTGATGTTAATGGATCCAATGGGAACGCCTAGAAAAGTGCCCAGTTTAGTGCTGGAACAGCTCAAGTTTCTCAATCAAACGTATAAATTAGGACACTTGTTTTGTCGCTGTCGCAAGCCCGATCTGCTGCTGGACATAATTCAAAGGCAGGGTACAACACAGTCGATGCCTTGGCTATCGGATTTGGTACAGAATAGCGAGGGTGATTTTAGCCATTTGCCCGTGCAGTGTTTGTGTGAGTTCTTGTTGTTCAATGCCAATAACATTAACGAGGAGAATAGTCGGGATGCGGAATTAGTGAGTTTTATACGAAATCTAATAACAGATCCTAACTATAATAATAATCATATCGTTTGTGAAGTCTTAGACTATATATTCCGGCGTTTATCGTCAACGGTTAAACAGTCAAGAGTTGCAGCTTTATCCGGCTTAAAAATCATATTCAAAAACGTTGGCAAATACGAGCACGAATGGCTATTGAAATCAATTCAACAAATTCCTCACTTTGCAGAGGCCAAAATGTATATTATCCCGCAGCTGCGCGCTGCTTGTCAAGTTGAGAATTGTCCCCAGCTTATAATGGCCTATATACAGTTTATTACAGCACACACACTCAATGATCCAGTTAATGAAATGTTGGATCATGTCATTGATATGGCCCAACTTATTGTCGAGCGCAGCACAATGTTTCAACATATTATAATATCACAAGAGGATTACGATTTGAATCCCGATGAGAATCGCATACAAACATTGAAATGTCTCTTTGTGATGTTCAATAATTACATTATCAAATTGCGTGAATTCCATGAACCATACGAATGGACCGAATATCCGGATCTATTGATGGTACAATTCGATGATGGAGTTCAATTGCCGCTACATATAAACATAATTCATGCATTCATTATATTGCTTACGTACTCCAACTCAAACATGTCCGAATCAATACCAATTCTTGATTACTGGTTTCCACCTGGCCGACCCGCACCCGTCGCATTTCTACCCACAATGCCACAGGAACAGATTCAACTTCTACCCGATTGGCTGAAACTGAAAATGATTCGTTCTTCGGTGGATCGTTTAATCGAAGCGGCTCTCAATGATCTTACACCAGATCAAATTGTCTTGTTTGTACAAAACTTTGGCACGCCCGTCAACTCGATGTCAAAACTGCTGGCAATGTTAGATACGGCGGTCCTGGAGCAATTCGATCTGGTTAAGAATGCCATACTCAATAAAGCGTATTTGGCACAATTGATTGAGATTCAACAGGCTCGTGGAGCTAAAAATGGTCATTACACGGTGCAAGCACTTGATCTTCATTCACATTCACAAACCGTGCCCGATTTACCCAAGATCAACACACAAATTCAGGAGAATCTTCACATAACTATCTATGATCCGGACTCTTTGCCCAGTTCGCAAAATAAATGCCCCTCCAAAGAGACCATAACAATGCTATTGAAATCTCCAAATCCAGATATACACACCTCAAATGAATATCGCAAGCTAATACACAATCTATTAGATCTTGTCGTTAGTCCGGGAGCGAAAAGAAATGCGGATTTCGTAGCATCCATATTGGAAGTTGTCTCCCAATCATCATTTGATTATGCACACGATAAGAAATTTGGGAATAGCATTAGTGTTAATCCAATTGCCGCCACTTTACTTCGTGCTTTTTTCAGTGTAAAGCTACCGAATGAATCCTATCATGGCATTGAGAAAACATTGAAAAAGAATATTCGACTCTCAAAACAATTGCACACAGCTCTAAAGAGTAATTACAAAATCGAATTATTTCTGCTTAGTTTATTGTTTATGGTAAAGGGTTCAAATCAGTTACACTGCAGCAAATTGAAGACACGAAATGCAACGATTGAAACTAAAAATGTTGTACGAGAAATCATACAGAGTTTCAATAAGAATACAAACACAACTTTTGCAGCAAAATTCGAGCAAAACAAATATTCAAAAATATTCCATAATGGTTTATTTATTGATTGGCTGGCCGAAGCCGATCCCGAAATCGTTCACACCAAATTGCTTAAGGAAAGCTTTCTGTTCTCCAAAACGTGCAGTGAATTTCGTTTCTATCTCCTGTCACTGATAAATCATCAGACCAATTGGAAGACGATTGAAGGCATTGCCGAATGTTTGTTCAAGGAATATAAAAATGATTATGATTTCAGTACGGTGCTTAATTATTTTGAAGCTCTGACGACGAATCCAAATTTGTGGAAGGGTCGCGATAAATACATGTCCAAAAATGTTTCATATTCCTTTTTCAAACTAGAACCAAACGAATTAGAGCCGTTTGTGCACTTTGTCCTATTCGAAGGATTGGAAGAGTTAAAAACCGAGAATGATGCTAGCTATGATTTCAAATTATGTTCACGCATGAATCTCTTGCTGAAACTAACCGAAAGGCGTAAAGACTCAATAGTCAAGGTGGTTGAGTATGTGGAGAAAAGTTCTGTGACCGATGCGCTAAAACAACAGATACTTCAACAGCTTTATATAATGTATCCAAGGATAAAGTTCTTGAAGTATACCAAATCCAATGGACAAACCTTTAAGCTACAAACCCTTAAGGGTTGCCAGGCCGATAAGGTATCAAATAATTTAATAACCTGCCTGGGCAGTCTGGTGGCCAAGAAGGATTTCGAAGCCTTATCGGCGGATACAGAACTTTTAATGCGCAAACTGGCTGCATCGCATCCTTTACTATTCCTACGCCACTTGGGCGTCCTGTCATCGGCCATGCAGGGACGAGCACAAAATAGCATGAAATCTTTGCGTGAAGATCATCATTTCCATCGTTTTGTACAGATCCTGAGAACCTTGGAGCTGTTGCAGCCCACAATCTTCGATGATGCCTACAAAAATGAGATACAATCAACTCTCTCGTGTTACTTTTTATTCTTCAAACATCATAGTTCCGTCAAGGAGGCATGCCAAATGCTTGTCAAGTTCGTTCAAATCCTTCAAGCCTATATCAATTGTAATCCCTCCAGCGCCTTGCTATTCATAGAACAATATGTGGGCATTCTCACAGAGCTGGCCAACAAATACACCTCAATTGGAAAGTTACAAGTTTTGGTTCAGGCCGTCGCTTTGTTGCAACACAAATCGAATACATCGTCGGAGCTTGATGATGAAGAGATTAAGCTGGAATACGAACTCGATGGCAACTCGTCGGAAGCAACAAAGTCCACGAATAAAGTTATTGCTACCGACATTGAGCCCTTGGAGGCGAATTTGAATGTACAAGATGTTGTTGGAAGAGGTTCGTTTTCCGTTTTGAACTTGGGTGCCGGCAAGACGAGCATCACAGATGTTTCACCACATTTCCTTGACTTGATTAAGATCATTAAGCAATCGAATATTGAGGATGTGATTTTGGGTCCATTGCAGGAAATTGAGTGTTTGACATCGAAACGTTTTGTATTTATAAATGAGCTATTTGAGCGTTTGTTAGATTTGATTTTTTCGCCAAGTGCACAAATAAGATCGATTGCTTTCATTATTTTAATTCGTCACTTGAAACATAATCCGGGTAATTCTGATATTAATCAGTGTACTTTAAATGCTTATATACAATGTTTAAGGGATGAGAACTCATCGGTGGCAGCCACAGCAATTGATAATCTTCTTGAGATCTGCATTCTGTTGCAGGAACATGCTGTTGAGATCCTTTGTATTGCCTTCTCGCTTGGTATTAAATCTTGCTTGAATACAAATAATCAGATACGTAAAGTTATGCAAACATTGGTTATACAACACGGCTATTAACTGCTTGACTCTTTAAACGTTTTATATGTTTAGTTTAGACTAAGTTTATAGCAAATAAGTATTAAAATTAATATTTGCAAACAAGCTTCTTTATATGTATTCACAATAAAGCCCAAAATAAATCGATTCATTTGTTATTTCACAACTTTTTGGCTTAAATGATGTATTTATTCCAAGCGGAAAAAAAATATATATAACCATTTTGTTTTAAACGACATACAGATTATTACATACATACATATATATATATATTTTTGTCACAAGGTTTACATGCTGTTTTCAATATCAAGCGACTTTATTTTTTTTGTTTTGTAGTTCTTAAACAAGGTAACGTCTTAATTTAATAGGTCAAATTGGTTATGAAAGCATGTTCAATCGTTTGAAAATAAGTAAATACATAAATAGTTAAACTTCACTTATTTCTTAAACAGAAATATGTATTTAGTTATTTATGAAACATGCATATATGTGTGTATATGTCAAAGAAAAAAATCAAACTAAATAGAATACATTATCCCCTTGCTCCACGCCGTTCTAGTCACTGCACATGTAGAGCATCACTTAGTCTTTTTGTTTTTATTTCTCATATATATTCAAAATTATCTATTCGGCTGAGATGTGATCGGGCTCCTCGTTATTATGATATCTCTCCCACATTCGCAAAAATAGATTCTCTAAGCCTTTGGCATATTGTGAACAATCAAACAATGGACTATCGACTCGTGCCTTCCACACCTTGGCTCTCAATGCCTTCAAGTATTCCCGCTCTGTGCCTAGCCGAATGGCAATATCCTGATACGCCTCTCGGCTGTGTGCTATCAATTCGGGACAACCCAGTGTGGCTAATTGTGATGCAGCGACCCTAAACAATAAATTGCAAATAGATTGATTAACAAACTTTAATAAATGTTTGTTCAGTGCTTACCTTGATGCTAATGTTTCTCCGGGTAGTGTGACAACTGGAGTTCCAGTCCATAAGACATCCATGGATGTGGTATGACCATTGCATAGTGGCGTGTCCAGACATATATCCGCCAATTGGCCACGACGTACATGCTCCTCCTTAGCAGCTACATTCGAAAATATAACGCGTTCCGCAGATATACCTAAAAAAGTATTGAAAACAATTAAGTACATATAACAAACTATTAAATTGCCTTCCAATTTTTACTTACCCAAATCGCTGACTGCTTTTTTGATATTTTGCTCGCCAACTGCTGGAAAACGTAGAAGCCACAAAACGGATTTGGGCACATTCTTCAATATAATCACCCAGGATTGCAGAGTTTGTGGATCGATTTTGTAGAGTTGATTAAAGTTGCAGTAGACGATGGCGTCATCGGGCAACATATATTGACGACGTGTGGTTATAACAATATTTTGGGGTACCTCCTCACCCGTTGCTGCTTTATTGTTTGTCTGTGTGGTTGCTAGACCATTTTGGACAACAACACCATTAAGGGATGTCTGCACCTGTCCCGTGGCTATCATCGATACGATCTGTGTGGTGCTTGGCAACTCGGCGACTTTATGTGTAATTTCCAACGGTTTGTTAGCATTGATAACCTCTTTAATCTCCTTGACATCGGTGCTCTCGACCAGTGGAGACAAGTCTGTGGCGTTTATGACCGCAACATTATCTGCAACCGAAGATTGTTGCTTGTCGCAAAGGATCAAACGCTCCTTAAGATGCGGAAACATTTGCTTATGATCACCAATGAAATATGTGTAAGGCATATACGATAGCTTTTCACTGTATTGATAAGCCAACTCCTTGGGACTTGTGACCGCATCCGTTATAATATAATCCATAAAACTAGCACCGCTCGTGCCCGGATAGCCTAGCCACATAACTTGAATTGGTGCCGGTCGTAGAGCAAAGATTTCATTCCTTGCGCCCTTCGTATAACCATTCATATTGACCAAAATGTGTATGCCATCATTGTAAATTTGATCAGCTGCCTTGCCATTGCATGGGATAAGCGAAAGATCTACAAAGTGTTCAGCCTCACGACTGATCTTCTGACGGAACGTTGTCCCATCATCCGGACTGAGAGCATAGCAGAAGATCTCCACTTTCAAGCGATCATGCAAGCCGGGTATCGATTGCATTAGATGTGAGGTAGGATGATTGCCGAAGTCCGAGCTTAAGTAACCAATGCGCAAGCGTCCATCCTTGGCCAGTTCCCTTTGGAAGCTAAACGGCTGCTTGTGCAAGACGTGTACCTTCTCCAAGCACAAATTTGCATGCCTGGCGGCAATCGCTCGACGATACTCATGCGTCAGCGGATAGAGCATTGAATGATGTGGATGCACAGATGGCAAACGATTCTTCTCCAGCTGCTCGGCAACAATGCTAACCAATTTCTTCATGCGCACATCATAGTCCGTCCAATCGCAAACGATCTGCAGGCAATGCGCCAAATTGCAATAGGCATCGGGAAAATCTGGTTTAAGCTTCAGAGCTGTACGATACGATTGTATTGCCTCCGGTATATTGCCCGAATCCTTATGTATGCTCGCCAAATTGCTGTGTGCATCAGCAAAGGCTGGATTTATTTGAATCGCACGCGTATAACACTGCAGAGCGCCACTAACATCCTGCAACTCCTTCAATGTATTGCCCATATTCGAATAGGCATCAGCGAACGTTGGCTGAATTCGTATAGCTTCCTTATAATGCATAAGTGCCTCCTTTAGCTTGCCCTGTTGCTGGAGCACCGAAGCCAAATTTGAATGGGCTGCCGCAAAATCGGGAAAAACTTCCAATGCCTTCAAATAGAGCCGTGTGGCCTCCTCAATGAAACCCTGTTCACGTTTGATATTAGCTAAGTTATTTAAAGAATCTGCATGATTCGAGCAGAGTCGCAATGCTGTATTATAACAATCTTCAGCTTCTTTGACCTGTTGATAAAAACACAAATTACTTCTGTATAATGATAGTCGTATGAATTTGTATATATATATATTACCTGTCCCTTTTCCTTGAGAGCATTGGCCAGATTACAGTAGGCATCGGGAAAGTTTGGCTGCAATTCAATAGCTCGCCGGTATGTATCAATGGCCAAATCAATGAGACCTTGTTCATAATAAACGCATGCCAAATTGCCATGGACAACAGCATTATTGGGCGATAAGTTTAATGCACGCAAATAGGCAGCAACAGCTCTGGAATTGGATGGATACACAGATTAGCATTTAACAAACCATTTAAATTCTAATTAGAATCACACTTAAACGATTAAATTGTTTACTTGTTTACAAAGAAATACCATTAACATTTGTTTGTTTATTTACCTTTTCCAGCAGAGCCGTAAACCATTTATATAACGATAAAAATAATTATGACTATATGATTTCGAGCAATCATTTGCCTTATCCTGCTCTACTCTAATCCGAACAATTGTATAAATAACAATGCATTGACAGTCCATGTTTTTTATGTTTGCAAAAGCACCATAAAACAGTTAACATAATATGAACAATATTTTGTTTTCACAAGCAACAAATACTTATTTAAATGTTCCGCTTTGTATTGTTTTGGATATATGGATTAATATGCGTAAAGACTTCCTTCTTTCGGAAGGCAAAATCAACAAAAAAAAATTCATAAAATAAAAAAAATGTCTTGAGCGAACTGCTTACACACAGCGTATGTGTGTGCATAATTTTGTTTAGAAGAAAAATCTCTTCGTGAAATCATTTTTGTACCCTATACGCAAGGCAGAAACGGCAGGATTAGTTTAGATATTGAAGTTCAAGGTGGGAATAAGGGGCAATCAAATAGTTTGAATACATATCCTAAAGTTTTCAATCAAACAAAAAACGTAGAAAACCTTTCAGATATCAAACATTCTTGCTAACAACTAAAGTTTATCTATAAAGGGTAACTGCTAGTCAAACACTCGTATTGTTTTTTTGTTTTATTTTCTACACTTTGCCATGAAGTATAATGTTGTTGTTTTCTTCTCGTTTCGCTTATTCATAGTCAAATACGCATATATTTAAACAAACAAAAAAATAACGTAAGAAAACAACTCCTGTATAATAAAGGTATGATATGAAAGCAGAAAGTATTAGAAACTAATATGCATGCATCTTTTACATAACAAACGAAATCAAATTCAATTTCAAGGTCATTTTCCATGTGCTGATATGTTTATTCTGGATCTAGCTTTATATATGTATATATTTGTTTGGCGTTTATATTCTTGTGTATATATATGTATATTTATTCTGCATCCAATCGAGCGTGAGGCGAAATTTCCGAATGAAAGCAAGCAAGCAACATTTTTTCGACTTCCATGTGCAGAGCTATTTTTAAAACTTATACGAGGGGTGCTCCAAGGCTATCTACGTCTCGAAACAGACAAGTCAATATGTTTAATGAAACAGTGCTGCCAAATTTTTGTTTGTTTGGGATGTGGCCAGGTACATATGCATATGGACTAGACATTTTGAAGCTTACTAACCTGTCGAATATTCTTGCCTCCTTGAGGACATTGCCCAAGTTGATGTACGCGTCCAAGAAATTTGGATCAAGTGTGACGGCTTTCTCGAAATGATGTATAGCCAGCCAGATCTCTCCTTGTGCATTAAAAACGCAGCCCAAGTTGCTCCATGCCACAGCAAAGCCAGGACATGTTTCAATTGCCTTCAAATAGCAGGCCTACAATTCAAAAGACAGAGAACAAATGTTAGAAAACAACAGATAATTGCCACATAATTGAACCAAACTCACTTTAGCTTCCTCCAAACGACCAAGAGCCTTCAGAAGATTACCCAAATCGCTGCGCACACAGTACAAGTCCTAAGAAACAACGAGATTTCTCATAATAGTTGTAGCCTAAGCTTGATTTAAGTTATAAACATACTGGATTGTACTGCAATGCGGTTATATATGCTTGAACGGCCGACTCCATATCACGCGCAGCAACTAGTGCAGCAGCCAGGTTAATATATCCATCGATGAAGTCTGGCTTCAAGCGTACAGCTCGGCGATAATTATCCAATGCCTCCTGTAAGAGTCCTCGTTCCTTGTAGACATTGCCCAAGTTGCTAAAATAAACGTTATTATACGATTAGGTAAAATAAGAAGGTCACAAGCTTTAAAGCACTCACCTGTAAGCCTCGGCAAGCACGGGATTTTGTTTAATTGCCAATGTTGAGAACTGAGCCGATTTGTCTAAGCGCCGGCATTGAAAATGAATGGAGGATAGCAATAATAAAACACCAGTATTGGTGCTATCCTGCCGCCACAATTGCATGCAATGCTTCTCGGCATTCTCATAGTCTACGGCTTGGTATTCACGATGCGCCAACTCCAATAAACCTAATGAATTATAAATAAATCAAATAAATAACGAGTGGTACCTTCACTGATTGCTTGTTGATCCTAATGCTGTATGTGCTGTATGGAAAAGACTTACTTATTTAGAAAATTAATTCTGCTAACATATACATACATACATAGGCAATAACTCTTTTTCTTTTTTGAGAACAACAATTTACATAAAAGAAATTACTTAATTTTATTTAACTATAAGAAGAAGAAGAAAACAGTAAACAGACTTATTGAACGTTTGGTCATGCAATTTTTACAACTTTTGTTATTATCTTATCAAAATGCAAGAAAATACGCTTCCTGCTTGCTGACCCCCTTCCACCTTGTTTTTGGTCAAAAGCCGCTTAGGTGGAATTTTACCAAAAAAAAAAAAAAAATATTTGACGATTGCAGTTATTTTCCAGTGACCGACGCATATAGTTACACATCTATGTGTATGTGTGTGTTCACACATATACACATGCACTTGGCAATACATATGCATACATACATGAACCACACACACGCATGTAAATTTTTGTTTTAAGGAAATTTTCCATTATAGTAGTTTTGTTCGGCCGATTACGTGCGTGAGATTCACGTGTGCTAAATACATGCATACATTTGTTTTAATGTTGGTGTATGTATGTATGTATGAACATACATATACAACTTTGTAATCATTCCTCTTACCGACAGATGCCAGTGATTGGTGATCGTTAGGTTTTCCAACTGCATTGTTGTTGGGTAGATGATTTTGTTGTTGTTGCAGTAGGGAATGTGTCGAAGAGTGCTGCTGCGTCTGTTGACCCTGTCCTTGAGTGTGCATTGTTTTACCGTAGGTTCCTCATATATATGGGGTATGTCTGATATATAAGGTCTGAATTTTGTCTAAAATCAATACGCGAACCACAATAAAAAGCACTGCAAATTGTACACTCTCACACTGCGCAACGCATGGAAACCCTTTAGTTGACTGCAAATATAGTTAATCAATACTTATTAAATATCGAATAACAAATATAAAATTACAATTTATATGCAACACAAACAAGTATTTGAAGCACCTTAGATTAATCAAGAGCTGTGCAGTCAATAGAGATGATTGATATTAAAATATCACGGGTATAACGTAAAAATAAGCCTAAATAACGATAAATATTACAATGTCACGAGTAAATTAAATATTTAATCACTCAAATGTGGACTCGTTGATGCGATGATTTGTCTAAAATGTATCGATAGATGTGCTAATATCTAAAACAGTAGTTCATTTAAAACACACTGATGACATAAACATTTCCACTTTGATATTGGAAATATATCGAAAAGCATTAAATAGTAAAAACTTATTGGTTATCGATAGTAAACATCTGCGCTTAGACTGCATACTATTTGATAGCGACGCATTCATGACTATGAAAGAATATTTCGGTGTTTTGGTATCGCAACACAACCAAGTGTCAATATATGCACACACGTACACATATATGTGGTATTAAATTTGCAATGCAATTGTGTAGGGCGTACTATAATCGAACTGGAACCATGCCTCACAATGAAAAACAGATGCGTACCCATGCAACACTTTTTAAGCTCTTATACAGCCACTAAGAACATATTCCCTGTAACGTTATAAGGCATGTTCGCGTGCAATTGTTAATATTGCTTAATAAAGAGCAGAAAGCTGCTTTCGTGTATAGTCAGCGTTTCCCAAGATAAAAAGACGATGTCATATGCTGTATTCACTTTAAGATTGAATTTATTTGTTATTCTGGAAATCCATCTTCTGATATTTCACAAATTTACAGCTTCAACTTAGTACGCCTCCAGTGACGACGCTTGGCGTTGTACCTGAAATATAAAATGAACAAAAACTTAGCTATTTTGCAGAATTTAACACATATACTAGACAGTTCGCTATAAATTAATCACAATAACGTTTAATGCAAGATGTCAATTACAGAGCAACATTTGAGTATAAAACATCAATGTTCCCTGTCCCGCCAAAATAATTCCTTCACCGAACTGCACACAGAATTTCAGCTTGTTTTGATGCGGTTTTTAACTTTTTCAAATAGCGCATAATTCCAGTTTTAATTTCACTGTACACACACCTAAGAATGTATGTTTACACATAAATTGTAAAACTTACCTAATGGTATTGCCAGTGCGCAAACGAACCCATTGGGGAACTGATCTGTTTTGCTTTAGCTTTTTAGCCAATTTCTGCTTGATGCGGAACGATTTATGTGCCGCCTAAAACACCAGAAAATAGAAAACATAAATTGAATTAATACTTTGCACAATAATAACAGATTCCAACGAAATTAGTAGATTTATTTACGAACCATTTCGTCTGCCGTTGTCAAAGGCTGAACCGGAAAGAGAGTTGAAATTGGTGATGTGCACCAGCCTTAAAACTGTAACTCATCGATAGTTTTTGCAAACAATCGTGTTTTTTCTTGCCAGTAATCGTTTGTGGGGAACAAATGATATTTCATTCGGAATGAAACTTTGCCAACACTGACATCTGTTATCATTGCTGCCAGGCAGTGCTTAAAAATGTTTTAAAAGCTGCAAATAGCTGATACAGCTTAAATCTGTTTTAAGTCATATGGTCATCAGTCTTTCACCTACAAATCTAACAACCTTTATAAAAATCTTTGCGTAGGAGCGAGCCCACAGACTTAAGGGACTGTCTTGTTTTCTTAGCGCCATTTCGAGTCGTTACTTTGATTTCAAAATCCGCTTTCAGTCCCTAATGAACCAGAAAGCAGTTCTAATAACAAGCTGCATATCTCCCTATTTCACTGCACTATAACAATATCCACGCTTGCGTCCATTTAACGTGTTTACATTGAAGTTTAAAATGGTTTTGGTTTTAAAAAAGAATTATATTTAACGTTTTACATTGCAGACTGTAAAACACGTTTTATTAATTATTTTTGAACAGAATTTATATTTATTCTGAAGGGCATTCCATGGTACCATCGTTGAGTTCGTCAATAACATCATGAGGATGTTTGCCATCAACGGTGCATCCAACACTCTGGGCTGTGCCGAGGACTTCCTTGCAGGTACCTTTCAGCTCACGGGCCATTGACCTAGGTCTCATCACACGCGCGATGGCCAAAATATCATCAAAAGCGATGTTACCGCTGTGCTTGACTAAAAGATAAAGAAAACATTGTTAATATGGGAAATATTAATAGTAGTGTATTATTGCGTAAATATTTTCCTTTGTGGTGTTTAGTTTTTTATTGCTGTAGTGACTTTACTATATGGAATCTAAATTGAACTTTAGTGCACTGTGGTTTAAGCTTTACAATAATTTACGTAAGGTGTTTGATGTCGGTCAATTCTGATGCACATTCCAAGCGTTAGCGATATTACTAACTGAATTGGCTTATTATGTTTGCCTTACACAAAACAGCAAATTTTTTTGCTCATATTAAGAAATCACAGCTGTTTCGAATGTGCACATTGTCAACACTCACAAAGCTCAATCACATTTGTTGTTGAATTGTTATTAAATATATACTTACTGTTCTTTTGCTTCTTCCTGTCACGTGGAGGTTCCTTAAGAGCCTTGATGATCAAGGAAGCAGCTGATGGAACCACAGAAATAGTTGCCTGTCTGTTTTGGATGGTCAGACAAACGGTGATTTTCAGACCTTTCCAGTCGCCGGTGGCTTTGGCAATATCATCACCTACTTTTTTAGGAGACTACAATCACAGTTAGCTTGAAACAACAACGTTCAGATAGCTAATACTAACCAAGCCAAGTGGACCGATCTTAGGAGCCAACGATGAAGTGGCGCCAACCTCACCTCCTACACAACGCAGGTAAACTAAAAGAGGACAAAATATTTACAAATTAATTATAAGTCACATAAGTCATACAATTTTTAAGCCTACCATTTTTAACTTCCGTGGGGTCGAATTTGGGTGGCATCTTGAGTGTTTTCAGCAACTAAAATATTAGGATTATTGTTATTTTCATAGATTTTTGGCTAACAAAATTTTAAGACGTACCGTCAACCGAAGTGCCGCAAAGAAAAAGAGTCGGTTTATATATTTATCGAAAAGTAATCAGTTTCCGGTTATCGCTTCGATAAAGTAAACAATGACATGAAACAATAAAATGGAACACACTTATATCGCAACATATATTAACAATTCAGCAAGTTGATAACTGTTTATTTATTATTATATAAGATATTTAGAAAAATATCGCATTCATTTAAATTCGGTATTTCATTATAAAATTTTCACAACTTTATAATTTTTTTTGCAAATTTTGGTCAGAATAGTAGGCCATGTCCAAGTCGCTCTTGCTTCTTACGATCAAATAATGAGGCGACTAAGATAAACAATCCCATTTCTAAGTGATAAAGTTATATTAGTTTTTAAATTTATTTTTATTGCTTTTAAGTGTTTGTTACTCATTTCACAATGTTAAAGCAAATTATTAAAATGATTAATTTAATGTATGCGTTTCATTTCACAATAGTAACACTGTGACTTTTACAGTTACTTACAAATGAATAGTTGCAACACGTAGCAGGTTAAAAAATACATTATCGCACATCTCTAGTCTATACATTGCTCGTTTTCTCCGAATGCCAGTGGTCGAAGTTAATAATATAAAGAAAAAATATGCTTATAAATAAAAAAAAACAATAATTAATAAAATATAATTCATAATACATTTAAACGTATCACGTTCATTGTTGTTTGTAAAAAGAATTCAATTTGTGCACAATGCCCATACACATGATTCATTCGTCGTCTCAGTAAACAGTTTTTTATAGTATTTTTTATTTTGGAACAATAATCGGTGTACATCATAAACAAGTGCTTTAAACATGCGCGAATTTAAAGTGGTTGTGCTTGGTTCTGGCGGCGTTGGCAAATCGGCCCTAACTGTTCAATTCGTTTCGGGATGTTTTATTGAAAAATATGATCCCACTATCGAGGATTTCTATCGAAAGGAAATAGAGGTTTGCTACTAAATACATATAGATAATGTGCATACATATATGTATGTAGTATATTGTGTTAACACAAAGCATATATAAACATATATGCATACATACAAACATACGCGCTTATGTATCTGTACACAGATATACTGCATATATCTATCGTATGTATGTATGTTCATGTGTATGTGAATGAATACATTTATGGCCATACATAAAAATTGCATGTATTTATTTTGTTTTTGGTATCGTCCATATTTAAACACAGAACTGAATTCTAAATTGTATTTATATGCGATTACACAAAGTGGAGTAACTGTTACTTCTCAAATTAATTTATGATGCTTAATAAAGCGATGTATTTATGACTCATAAAATGTAAAGATTTCAATGGTGATAAATTGATATACATATATTAATACAAAGCATCGACGGCACATTTGTTGCACCACCCATGCAAATACATACATACATACAAATGTAGACAGAAAGATTACTACGAATGTAACCGGTACCCATATGAAATAGTTATAAAAGTGCATTACAGAACCGTGCAAATATATACATATCCATATATATATATACTTTATATATATATATACATATAAAGTGCAGACGGCAACCCAGTAGAACCTGGTTCCTACCCCAAAAGTACTTCTCGCTGCATGCATGTATTGCCGACCATAAGAACTAGTTGCAAAAACATGAAAAATCACAAATTCATTTTTGTACGAGGGCGGAACAAGCTAAGCAGGTAGAATGAGAAGGAAGTTCGTCATTGGGGTGGTTCAATGTAATTTTCGAAACTTAAGCCAAGTTTTTGGTTGTTTCTTGTAGGAACAATGATAAGAGCAGCGATAAATGAATATTTTTAGAAGTTTTTGCCTATGACTTGATTGTATTTTCTCTCTCTCTCTCTCTCTTTTTGAACATGATAAGTTTGCTTTCTGTACCGGCCAGCTGTTTTTCTTCTTCTATTTGCTTAATTTATATCTGCGCCTAAGCATAACTTGGCACAAAAAACACCTGACAATCAAATCTCCATAGATTTGTGAATCACATCTGTATATCTTATAGATTCAAAGCCAGTGACTAAGATAAGATAAGATACAAGTTCATTTGGTGTCTGGCAAATCTATTTATAAACAGGCAATCAAAGATTAAACTAAATCTCTCTCTAATATTCACAGGTAGACAGTTCCCCTTGTGTTCTGGAAATATTGGACACAGCCGGAACTGAACAATTTGCGTCAATGCGAGATCTCTACATCAAAAATGGACATGGCTTTATTGTTATGTATTCGCTGACAAACCATCAAACATTTCAGGTTAGTAGCCATTTGATCAAACACCAAAAATATACTAATACTGTGCATTTCCTTTTCGTATAGGACATTTCAAGTATGAAAAACGTGATCACTCGCGTTAAGGGAAGCCAACCAGCACCAATATTGCTTGTAGCGAATAAATTTGATTTGGATTGCCAGAGAGAAGTATCGACTGCTGAAGGTAAGCGCTAAGTAGTTTGTTTATGGCTAACTATAAATAAACGTAACGTTGACACAACTGTAAACAATTTATTTAATTTGTTGCACTTAACAAGTATAATTTACTATTGGTTGCCTAGAAATGTGGCAGGTTAAACGAAAATTGACTTAAATTTGTGCTTTCTTTTGTTTTAAGGTAATGCCTTGGCTCAACTTTGGGAGTGTCCATTTATTGAAGCATCGGCAAAAGATCGAATAAATGTCAATGAAGTGTTTGCCACCATTGTGCGCGAGATGAATTCAACACAAGAAAAACGACAGAAAAAGAAATATTGTTGTTGTACGCTTTTATAGAAATTTGTAAATATGTAAGATTATTATAGTTAAAAAATAAAAATCACAAATATGTATGTAATAAAATATATTGACCATGTAATCATTTTAAATGTACAACGTACACAATCAAGAAGATTTGGTTCATCTGTAAGGAAAGAGAATGTGAAAAACAAAAACCCGAGCTGTTTGTCAACATTAGCTTGTTAACAAAATCCGGTTAGCATTAAGATGTGAGGACAAGATCAAGTACAACTGCACTTCAAAATGCATGCTAAGTTTGTCAGGTAGTTGTGTAATAAACGGAGAACGAAAAAAGATAACATAAAAAGTATTACGGTTGGACGAGGCAAAGTCGGCTGCTTAATACTCCTTCCGAGTATTATAACAACTAGAAGGTTTATTGGTGAGGTCTTTATCTTATCTTGCAGCACATATTTTAGCTGTGGCCATAAAATTATGACGTTACTTTATCATGAATGGAAAGCGGCATAATAAAAACAGAAAGGTTTTTTTTTCACTTTTCACTTGAATAGTTGTATATAAACCCGTATTTATTTGTAAAAAATGTACAAAGAAATTTGCAGTAACGCAAATAATATATTAAATAACTTTCTTAACAAATGACAATTGCTTTTCAGAATTTATAACTATTCGTTCATCATCGAAATCAATCTACAGGCAGTAGCATTTTCCAAATAGAGCCTAAGCCTTTGCATAGGCTTTTCTTTGGAAAATTGAGTCAATTGTTGAGAAAACATCACTGGCCTTCTTTGCAGCATCAACCTTATAGTGTAAGCCCCTAAGGCCGTAGTAGTCAACCAATGGTTTCGTTTGCTTATGATATGATTCCAAACGTTTTTTCAGGGCCTCGGCATTATCGTCACTGCGTCTCATCAAAGGCTCGCCGGTAATCTATGATATACATATATCAATTGAATTATGATAAACTCTTTGATAACGATTTGAGCTCACTTACATCATCTTTCATTGGTATCTTGGGTGGAGCAAACTCTTCGTGATAGGATCTACCACTGGCTTGATGAATCAAACGACCAGTTATGCGCCTTACCAACAAATTGTCATCAATGGCAAATTCAATAACGGCATCCAAGTGTGTCTTTCTCTTATCAAGTAGCGTATCCAGCTAAGTAAATAGAAGTGATTTGTTATTAGCATCTACAAGTGCTTATAATGAAAGTGTAAAGAGCTAATCGTACCTTCTGAGCCTGCACAACCGTTCTGGGAAATCCATCCAGCAGAAATCCGTTTTTGCACTCTGGTTTATCCAAGTTGGAATCAATCATATCCACAACCAAATCATCCGAAACAAGTTTGCCTTCATCCATTACCTTTTTCAGCTCAGAGCCTAGCTTGGAGCCCGATGAAATTTCGGCGCGCAGCATATCGCCAGTTGACAAATGGCATAAGCAGAACTTTTCTTTCAGCAAGGGTGCCTAGGAAAAGAGTAAAATACATTAATATTTAATTCAACTAGTCAACCCTGTCAATAAAACACTCGATTTAGCCGATGCCACATAAGCACTTGGCTAGGAACATGAACTTATTACAAAATTATATAAAAATGTATATTTTTGTGCTATTAGCAAGCCTCTCTAAAAAAAAGCCCGCAGATTATCTAATAATTTTAATTTTATCTTTTATACATGCCGCAAAATTTGACCTTTGCCACATGTTCTTTTAAAAATGCATAAATATTTCTAGCCGAATCCCAGTGTTAAAACAAACATTCAGTTATATAACCGAGTCTATATGTATACACACACTCATTTATACATATAAATATTAAAAACCCACCTGTGTCCCTTTGCCCGAGCCTGGTGGGCCCAATAGAATAGCGTTAACGCCATGGTTACTGGTCTCGTAACGCTCCACAGGTCTCGCTGCGTTTGGTGCCATCTTTTCTTTTTAAATTAATACAATTTATGTTCGTATTAACCTCTATGCATTCCGTTTATATCTCCTGATAATAGCAATCGCTGCCAAAGTTCAAGGGTAGATATGGTCGGGGGAAATGGCAGAAGAACCGTGCAGTAACAAACTGAGCTCGTTCCACTGGTTAACAACAAGGGATATCGAGCACGTTTTTCTGAATGAACTATCGGCTATTGTTGTTCGTATAGCATTTTCACTTGAGGTGATTTCGATAACAACAGCATGGCTGTATCCACGCAACAGTCAAGTCCTAGGTCATTTGATAAAATAATAAGGTGATTTATAATTAATTTATATTGCACCTTATACTAATATAGACATGAACCGATTAGTAACATAATGTAAAGTTAAAGTGCTTGCATACATGTTCCCTTTTCATATGTTCCACATAGTTAATTTTTTTCTTGGTGTAAAGGTTATGTTGTATTATTGTAAAATTATAAAAAGATAATATCAATAAAATACATTATATTTTAATACATTCACATAAGATAACATTTGAACTAAGCGAAAATGTACTGGACATGTGGGTGATAAACTAATCGATAGCAATTTGACTAAGACGGTGTTATCGGGCGTAGGCAAAAAGTGCGCTAAAATGGAGTCATTTACCGGTTGACAGAAATGAAGCCGAAACACAATTAGAAAAAACTAAAAATTATTCACATATATATTTTGTTTTAGTATTCAGATAATTTAAAATATATCAACTTATTGCTTTGTTAGTGAATTTGAAGTTTGTATTGTGTCTCCAGTTTCCAAGTGCTTAATAAGACGATACAAAGCGGCAGCTTCCTTAATTTTACTAAATCCAACGCAAAACGCTTCAATTTCAATGAACAGTTCCTGCAAGTCCAAATATGAAAGGTAAGTTATTTGCATATATCTAACTATATCAAGAAAGCGAAATTCGTTACCTTTACATTTATGATCTTGTTTCGGATCAGAGATTGTAAAAAAACGCAAACTAGACGAACCAATCGCGACTGCATATATTTATCTTTAACGGTTTCACACGCCGAAATACAATTGCTTATATACAGATGTATAAATTCGGTAGGCAATGGACATGATGTTGTTAATCTATCAAAAAAAATGTTACTCAACGTGATTCCCTGTGTTGTCTTCAACTTTTACTCACCTGTTGACCACCTCCATTGAATGCAGCGTTATGTCCATATTAACCAATATATTAAAATATTCCGTTATATCGGTGTTCAGCATGAGCCTTAGTAGAATTTCAATTGAAATAAGAGGATTGTTTTCAACTAGCTGGGGTAGCTTTAAGAGACAAATGAAAATTGATGTATCATGCGATTTCGAGGAAATATATTTGAACATACTTTTGCTGGTGTCAATCCATATTGATGTGCAATATTTCGATTTTGCTTTTGTAAATCATCAAAAAGAATTTGTTGATCCTGCAAACTTAGTGGCTGGAGAAAAGCTTGTTCAATCAACAGCTTTGTGTTTGGTGTTACATAATTGGATTTGTCATACAGCACCGTTATATTTTGATTGCTTAATTGATTGATCCATAACAATTCATCTTCAAAGTCCATCAACGGTGGGGCAATTGACAAAAACATTTTCGTTTGACCTAATCTAATGACCTCTTGTGTGAAAAAGTATCAACTGAAATAGTCCAAATTGCAAATAATGAACAAAATTGGTATGAACATTTATATCGCCATACAATTTGCTTTAATTACCATAATTCTTTAAGATTTACTAATTTGGATGGCCTGTGTTCTTGTTTATATTTTATATTAGTGATGTGAAACACATCGATAACTTGATATTCTTTCAATGCGATATAATCACTTTAACTCAATGTTTCTATTTTATTGTTTCATAGCAAAGATGCGTTTCGTCAGTAAATCTTCAAAAGGTTCTAAGAACTTATATGTCACCAACCCAAAAAAATTAACCAAATTCATAAGCAATAAGTTTTTTTATTTGCATACTTAATACAACTTCGTTATCACCATTTTCCCTATTTGTATGCTACACAACGGATTTTAAATTGCTCCACTCAAGGTTTCAAATGATACAATTGTCCAAAGTCCATCACAATAGCTTTTTTTTTTTTAAATTACATTTCATCTAAAAGATAACTTGTAACAAACAGATTTGAATTAAATCTTAATTCCGGCTTCATCGGCCTTTGACTTGTAGCGTTTAGAGTAAACATGTTCAGGATCGTATTTGGCTTGCAGTGTTTTCCATTCTTCGGGCTTGTTATCGATAATGAATCGAATAACCTTGTCACTGTTTGCCTTTTGTTTTTCGCTGCACTTGCTGCATTCGGTTTGCAGAGCATCAGGCAGCGACTTCTTAAGCTCGCGTGCTTCGGGCGTGCACTTTCCAGTGTCGATTAGGCACTTGAAGTAGTTACTAAACAGTCTGTCAGACTTCAAGATTTCATCCACATCAATATTATCATATTTCGTGGTATATTTTTCTTCAGCTGTAACGCATACTACCAGCGCCAGAGTCACAAGCAAAAAGGCTGCCTTCATTTTGAATCTGATAAAAGAAACAAAAATTTAAAAGTAGGTTAGATAGAAATCGTTGATTCTTGTACTAGTAATGCTTAAGTTCTTTCAACAAACAATAGCCAAGGTCGTTTTAAAAAACTTTCACTTAAAATGTTTCAAATTCATATGATTTTCTCACTTCTAAATACAAATTAATTTAAATTTAGATACGCTTCGTTTGATGTGGAAGCTTTAAATCAATTTATTTACTTTGTTACAGCATAAAACCAATTGAGCACACTTTATTTGATTTGGCACTAAATACATATGCACTTAAGTAGTTTTCGCATTTGTTTACAAAATATTTAAATTGATTGTGCAAATCACAAGTAATGGAAATTTTACCACAACGAATGCCAAAGCAAAGATTGCGCAAATATATATATATGTTCAATAAACCAAATCGTAGTTTATGTTATCGAGTAACTAATTGATATTCAAATATAACCTTTTGTATGCCGCTCCTACGACTATTTATGATTTCAAATGAAAATTGAATGATCAACACAAATCCGAAATCAGAAACCAGTTGTGTAGTTGGGAAAAAACTCGAACAAACTAACGAAGGTTTCAATGCGGTTTGCTTTTTATACTTGATCAACGACAAATAGATAGATATACGCACATACTCATGTACATATAGCATACATATACAATAATATAGATGTATATCAATATATTAATGTAAATATATGTGGCACTTAAGTAGATATGCACTTTGATGCTTTAGACTTTAAAACGTAAGGCCGTCTCGCTTGAATGTCAAATGGGTGATTAGTTGAAGTACAATAATATCTTAGTATTTGTTACTTAAAAATACACCCAAACACATGCGATACAAATAATAGTGTACATAAAATAGAATTAATCGTTAGAACTCATTAAGTTATTGAATCACTCGTATTAACCCATACCTAAATCTATACGTAAACAAGTTACAATAATATCAAATCTGTAATTTAGATATACAACTCATTAACCTGCTAAATTGATTATTAAGTATAATTCTAGATGGTAAGAACATTGCATTTAAAAAGTAAGAGCGTCACAAATTGCAAATTTCTCGCTGGCTAGAGTTGAAGCACGACTTGTGATATAATACGGGGTGAGAATGCTTAAATATTTATACTCCCAATATGCCCAAAGAGTGTGTAAAATTGATATCGTTGTTTGCTTTTGTATAATGTATTTTATTAAATGTTTTCATCTTTCTGGGATGCGTGTATTACAATTGCCGTGATACATTTTGATAACACCCTCGCATCGAAAATAGGCATCGAAGAGATTGCTATAGCCATGATCCTTCCACCAGGTGCACAGCTGCCTATTCCAGACACAGTCTAATCTGTATATCAAATTTGGATACTCATAGCCAAGTAGTGTAAAAAAATCTTGATCACCCAGATGACCCTTAAACGAGTATTTCGAGACCAGGCGATTAACTTCAAATTGTGTTAACATCTCGATGTATGTTTTCGATTCTCTTATTCGATTCAAAAGCATAAGTACGACACCAGAGTTGAGGCCAGGATAACCATGACGATCACGATTTCGACTAGATACTAATTTATTTTCATTTTTTTTCTTTCCACCTAACTGTATGGGATTGTATGGATTGCCGAAATTCGATTTCGGGAATCTCGTACGATAACGGTAGAGTATATGCCGATAAACGGGCGTTAGTTCCGGTGCCAGGCCAAAAAGTTGATGCGGCATAAACCGATCGAACTCAGCAAACAATAATCGTATATCGGAACGAAAAACAATATCACAATCGAAAAGAATAGCACGATTCAAGCTCGTGTCCGCAATGCGATGCAAACCGAGCGATAAGAAAAATAACGAATCCGAATAATACGAATTTGGCGCTGAACTAAAATATGGCAAGAGCTTATCCGTTATATCCTGTATTAGATCTGAACACACTTTCACATCATACATTGTATAAATTAATATTCGCTTAAATTTTCGTATCTTCTTCTGCAATATCTCCAACACAGATCCTTCGCTCTTCTTATCCGTTATAATATGCAAATGCAATTGCGCATTTGTATGCTTAAACAGGCTATGTGCAAACAAATCAAACTTCATATGCAGACGATAGTTCTCCTTAGTGTATATTACAAATATATTGTAGTTGGAAGAAAACTGTTTCAGCTGCTTGCTTACATTCAATTGGACCGGAGAATAGTTTAATAGATATTGCATTGATTTCAAATTTGAATGATTTGTTGTATTTAAGGCGGCGATCGCTGCTTGCTTATTGTTATAGTAATAGCCTGTCTGCAGTTTTCCAATATCTGCCACCTTTTCGAATCCATCTGATAAAAATATGGGAAATATTTTATTTCGAAATATATCCGTATAGGCAAAGATAATTAATATACAAATAATAGCGAGCGTTAGCGTCAATGCCAACTTTTTATGCCATTTGCAGCGAAATGACCATTTTTTTGGATAAACAACTATATTACGTCGATTGACTATTAATTTAACGTTTTCATGTTCGTCCAACAACTGTGATTTGCACTCCACACTGAAATTGGCTGGATATGTTTTATGTTTCCGACTGATGTTGAATGTATTTTTTGCCATTTTACGCGTTCAGTGTGTGCTGCTGTTGTACCTAACAAAACAACAAAATTAATTTAAATATACGTGCAAATGAGTGTTAACGGTCATTTAAAAAAAAAGGCCCGTATTAAATTAAAACAGTAGCTGTGTTTAACTGCATTCTTATTGTTGTTAATTTGGTTCACTGTGTACATTTCCTCTATGACTCAGCAGGAAACCTACAAAGTGGTCTTATTTTTTTGTTATTGCATGCGCACGTGCTGCACATACATACATATAAACGCACATACGCACTTGTGTATGTATGTGTGTGTGTGTTGTTGGGCAGCTGCTGGTTTAATTTAATTCAGGCCTTAAGTTCACCTTCAATCGTTTAACCTACATGTATGCATGTATGTAAGTGCAACTAAAATACACTGAATGGAAATTTTAGGGATAAAATTACACAATACATGTTTATTTGCTAATGATGATGTTGTTAATTTAATACTTAAACATGTCTATTTCTTATTTGTTGTTTGTTAATCAATAATTTTGCTAGTGATGTAAGTTGAAAAGCAAACAATCGTTCATAGTGCTGATATCTTAGCCATTTTTGCGGCCAGACATGATCCTTTTAAAGGATATTTGTTTTGAAGCTTAAAGGTTAAACAGATGTAATGATTTACATATATTTTCTTTATTAGTACAAATTTGTCTTGATTTTGTCCTTTAAAAGCTGTTCTTTAGCGATTTTTGGCCTTTTACTAAACAGTCCTTTTAATGTAATCGATAGTTGTCGGTATCGATATTTTGTTCCCATCCAATAAGATTGTGTCGTTGCTTAAAAGCAATTATCGTAACGCGTAAAGTTTTTTTTCCAAAATACTTTGTAGTAGGCAGGATGAATTTTGTATCAAGAATCAATTAAAAGATAAATTTTAATAATTTATATAATTGGTATCTCAATTTTATTAATTTCGTAACTCGTGAGCTGATATACAGAGAAAATTCATAAGAGCTTTATATTTTTTGTTGTTGTTGTTGCGTTAGTTAACTATCTAAAATGTTGTTAGCAATTCCTCTTGAATGCTGTTTGATCGAAGCAGTTGAGAAGGGGTAGGTCCACCTTCTACCGCATACAGAGACTTGGATGTTGTGGCTGATTTAGTTTTGAGGTCATGATATTCATCAGAAAAGTTCTAAAATTGGAGCAAAAAATTTTAGCATTTATATCAATCGTAAAAGAGCAACCAAAATATAATTACCTTTAGTCGACATCCTAAGAATATGGCGCGCTCACGCTTCTTAACCATATAATCCGAAGACATAAGCCATCTGTGCTCCAGACAATCATCGGTGTATGGTCTTTTCCTATTGGTTGCAAGTAGAACATTTAGCATATGGATTGGATTAAAGATTTAAAATTTGTAACTTACGTTGGATGACGCTTAAATAGCAGCATTATAAATCTGGTGGCTTCCGGTGTTACTTCTTTGAAGAGATTTTCGAAACGATACCTCACAAATGAAATATTCTGTGTAGTTTCATACTCGTCATTGCCACGGAACGGACTACATCCAGACAACAGCAAGTAAGTGAGTACACCCAGCGACCAGATGTCACTCTGTGGGAATACCGGCTCATCATTGATCATCTCAGGTGGCTGGAAGTCCAACATGCCAGTCGGAGTTATTTTCACGCCCAACTTATTGACCTTCTTCGCAGCGCCAAAATCGACTAGCTTCACTTGAATTGATCGCACCGAGGCCATAACAACATTGTCAGGCTGAATATTAAGATGACAGTATCCGCGCCAGTGCAAGTATTGCAGAGCATCTAATAGTTGAGTGATAACACAGGAAACCATCTGTTCCGAGTATTCGTGGCGACTGCTAAAGTAGGTCAGGACATCAGCACCCTGCAGCTTTTCCATAACAAATATCGTGATTGGTACATTCATTGGTTTATAAGCGGCAAACAGAGCTGGGATACGTTCGTGTCTTAATGTTTTGAAATTATCGAACTCAGCGACAATGGATTCTTCATTTTCATCAGTGACTTCGAATATTTTGGCAACAACAACGGTATCGGTTGACTTTTGAATGCCTTTAACGATGGTGCTGAACTCTCCGCGAGCAATCTCCGAAATAAAGCTATACTTATCACTTACTGAGGCATCAGTTACCCAGGTGGGAGGCTCTCGCTCACAATGGTAGTCCGTGTGGACACGTTCCTCTTCAGGGATCACCTCGTGACCCTTTTCTGTCAGTTGTTGTAAATGTTTCATGGCTTTAGTAATATGGACTTTGGGTGCATCATTTCCAGATGTCGATGCATTGACTGGTATTCCCATTTCGCTCCATCCAATGCGATTCTTTGATGCCAAACGGATTTGATAGTTGGTATTGGGTGTAAGTTCGTGCAAAAGATAAAACTCATGATCAATATTATCGGCAACAGTTGTCCATGCATCAGCGTTATGCAGCTTGTACTGCAAACTATAGCACAAGACCGGCGAGTGTCCATCATCTCGGGGCTGCTTCCATCTTAGAAGTATCTCTGTTGCACTTGTAGCAGATACTTCCGGTGAGTCTGGGGCATCGGGTAAAGTAGCAACAACTATCCGACATCTGGCTACAGTTTGTCCAGCCTTATTTCTGGCCACTGCCTTATAGATGCCAGTATCATAATGTACGGCTGGCTCGAATCTCAATATCGAACGGCCATCATCGTCATAGGTTATCTTGATTCTCTTACTCTCAGACACAACCATATCGTTTTTGAACCATTGCACACATGGCTTAGGATCACCCACAGCAAAGCAATGTATATGCGCTGGCTTGTTATCCGTAATGGCAATAGTTTGAGGCTTCTCCCTGAAGAACGGTGGATAGCCACCACGCTGACTCTCCATCATTGCATCAGCCTCGGTATATTCATCCAAACGGGGTCCCAGCTCAGTTCTCAGGCGTCTTATCGAATACGAATCGTTGGCGCTATACATGCTTATGCGACTTCTCGTGCGTTCATCATCAATTTCTTCATCCATGATGTCGGTAAAACGACGTCTCTCACGAATAACAGGAAGCTGAAGGGAATTTATTGTATTTTATGTTTTACATATGATTGTAGATAGTTGTTTCTAAATACTTACCGACCAATCAACTGAATCGTTTAGAGCAAATGAGGGAGAACGCCTGTGAGCAACCTTCATATATTCACGCAATCTAACAGGGAAGCTAACATCTCTCAACTGCAGCAAATAAGTGTCAGGTCCATATTGATAGCTACAAAATGCAGTAGTTAGTAAAGTGTAATATTTGTTCTCTCTTTAAGTACTTACTGGCTCTCAGATTGTATGAGACCAAGCTCATAATCTGGATGCAAGTATTTCGAAACAACATCCTCACGTTTGCTTCGAATTCTTGGCTCTGGCAGAGGCTCTGGAGTACGCTCTGGGGTATATGAATGTCCACTGGGGTAGACCATTTTCGATGGATGCTGGAAGCAGCCGCTCAGACGACGTCTACGGAAGTAATTCTTGCACGAGGCATTTGCATACCAATCCCTGAAGTGATCATAGTAATTTCTCAAACGATCTGTGCCAATTTGATAGTCCTCCAAAGTGGCTTGACGGTCAAGCATGAAGAACCAAGGATGCTTCAATGCAGTCTTTACATCCATACGTTCCTCGGGACTATACAGAAGTAGACGGCTAATAAAGTCGCGACCATCATCAGAGATATGTGTCCAAAAACTATCACTGAAATCCCAACGGCCCTCACGAATCTTATTCAAAGTCTCTCTGTCATCGGCACCTAGGAACGGATTGCGACCGCTGAGCAGTATATAGGTGATTAAACCCACCGACCACATGTCATGTGAAAAGCTTACGCCTTCCTTATTCACAACTTCGGGTGACACAAACTCGGGCATGCCATAATCCAATGTTGATAGGTTATGCCTATTGATTTTGCGTGATAAGCCAAAGTCAGCGATTTTAATATAATCACTGCCCACAATTGAAATCAAAAGGTCTTTAATCTGAAATCATAAACAGAAATATGAAAAACTGAAATTACCAGAAGTAAAAAGAATATTTACCGTCAAACCCATGTGACCGACTCCAATTTCATGCATATGCTCCAAGCCCCAAAGCGATTGTCGCACATAGTTGGCAATATCTCGTTCCGTATAGTAATTGCGCTTGAGTAGATTATCCCTGACGAGTTCTCCGCCAGCAGCAAGTTCCATGATAAGTGTAACACAACGATCCGTTTCATATGCCTCATAGGGACGAATCAGATGCTTATGATTGAACATATTCATCATGTCCAATTCGTTCAACATAAATGAACGTAATTCGGGTCTGCCATACATGATCTTTGCCGCATAATTATCGCCCGTGGCACGCTCAACGGCATGATAGGTAATGCCTTGGGTTCCGCGTCCCAACTCATCACCAATATCATATTTATCCTCGTAACGCAATTGCTTGGATCGCACATATGGATGTCTGCCATAGGTCTTGTATATATATTGATCCTCATTCTCCTCAATGTGTACAGTAACTGAAGTACTAACAGAGCCAGCAATATTTCTAGCGCTAACCGAATATAAACCACCGTCTTTAATGATTGAGTCATGGATTGAGAGAACGTAGATATCAGGATCATAGGAGTGCATCTAATTTAACAGAGAATTAATGTTTAGAGTGAAAGTTTTTGCAATACACAATTTAAATTCATACCTTAATACGTGAGGAATCAGCAATTAGCTTCCAATCCTTATACCAGTGTACTTCTGGCAATGGTATACCTGTAATCCTAGCTTCAATACGTCCATTTTTACGTGACATTATGAATGTTTCATCGGGACGTTTCAAGAATCTTGGATACTCGGCAATTTCCAGACGCACTCGTTGTCTCGCCTCACCATGTTCGTTGGTAGCAACTGCCTCATACCATCCAACATCGCGATCTAGCATACTATATAAAAACAAAAGCATTAATACATGACAATACGTACCTTATAAGTTTATCACTTACTTGTTAATGAATAGAGTAGCTTGTCCATTTCTTGTGTAGCTTTGATCAAATCGGCCTCCAGACTCAATTATAATATCATTAAAGTAATAAGTCATCTTTGGCTTGGGATAACCATAGACAAACCACATCAACTCAACGTTATGACCCTTCACACCATGTGATAAATCATATTCACGTAGCAGAAATCTTGAAAATACAAAAGGAATGTAATGAAAACTTTAAACTTTAAAGCTTTGCAATATTTCCTAGCTTACTGTGGAGCTTGAGCCAAACCATCATGGGGTGGCCGTTCAATATCAAAGTCCTTGGGGAAATAGGGTGAAGTTTCTGGTCTGAAGTCCGTACCGGGTGGTAAGTAGGTATAAGTTTTTGCAGGCTCCGGTACAAGTTTGTGCCTAAAAAAAAGAAAAAGTTTAGCAATTTGCAGCTCTTGGCAGTTTGACTGTTTCATTCTTACCTAAATGTTTGAGTGTATGGACTGGGATCGCTCACACCGAACTTGTTTTCAACGCGAATACGGAATTTATAATCCCTAAGCGGATCCAAGTTTTTAATGTCACAAGCACAGCTGCGCACGCCAGTTCTTAAAGTATGCCAATCACCGTCGGGTAGATCTAATTTTTCAATCTTAAAAAATACCGAGTTTAATATTGCAAAGGTTTTTAAAAATGTTAAGGAATATACCTGGAAAGTGACAGGATAGCGAGCTGTTAGGGGAACTGATGGTTTCCAGGACAGTCGTAGACGTCTATCGGTCATACGAGAAATGATAGGTCCCTCTGGCAGTGGTGGTGGAGCTCCGGTCTTTTTGTACTGTTTAAAGTCTGTGTACTGCTCGCCCAACGGCCGCTGATGCGAATCGATAACTATATTCATAAGAAACAATGCATAAGTGTGCTTGCTAGCGTTTTTAAATATATGTAGTATATTTACCATCATAAAACAACTCGGCATGACAGATATCGTCACCGTAGGGATTATAGATACGGCAGGAATAACGTCCCACATCCGCTTCTGTAACATCTTTAATGGTTAGACGTAGAAGACCATTCGATTCCTTTTCAATCACAATGTTTTCAGATGGGAACAGTTTTTGATCATTCTTGAACCATTCAACCTCTGGTTCGGGATATCCTGTAGCACAGGCAGTAAACTTGGCTGTCATGCCCTCATAGATATCGCAATCGCCGATTTTCTTAAGAAACACTGGTGGTTCGGAACGCATGTGTTTCTTACTAGGGGAGATAAATACTAGTTAGTTTCAATATAAATAGCTTTTTATAAAGATAACTTACACTTCCTTGACGATATCTAGACGACCCTGGGTTATGTCTTTGCCTTCCCTATTTGAGGCAATACACTTGTATTCACCCTGATCCGCTGCTTGGCAATCCTTGACATTTAGTACATGATGATCACCATCATTTTGAATCCAGTACTTCTCCGAAGCCTCAATAGGTTTACCTTGGAAGAAC
This sequence comes from Scaptomyza caliginosa, assembly GCA_035044725.1. Classification (NCBI taxonomy): domain Eukaryota; kingdom Metazoa; phylum Arthropoda; class Insecta; order Diptera; family Drosophilidae; genus Scaptomyza; species Scaptomyza caliginosa. The sequence goes on along the minus strand of JAWNNR010000097.1, from coordinate 71,987 downwards.
CATTGTAATTCCGGATACGGAACACCCGAAACAGTAACAGGAATTTTGGCAGTATTTCCAAAAACTTGCTGTTGCTCCGATATCTTTTGTGTGAAGACTGGTGCCTTGTACACCTTGCGTACGTTTGCATTGCAAGCCGAAGAATCCTCTCCCAAAGGATTGGCAAGCAGACAGACATAATTACCAGAATCGGCGGTTTCCACTGGATTTATTCTTAGACCAGCATGTTTGCCATCACAAGTCATCAAAAGGCGTTCACTTGGAACCAATTGAACACCGTCCTTGGACCACATAATCTCTGGCATTGGATTGGCAATAAATGGTGCAGATAATACCATCTCTTCACCCTCATCGGCATTCACATCGCGAAGACCCGAAACAAACTGAGGCATTTCCTCTGTTGCAGTCTCATCAGTTTTGGGTGCAACGTACAGTTTGGCTTTGGAAGCGGTTGATCCCTCTGAATTCTGAGCAATAACTTCATACAGACCGGAATCTGTTGGTGCTGCTTTATCTAAGACTAAACTACAAACGCCATCAGGATTCTCCAAAATAGCGAAATGTTTGTTATCTGGCAATATTTCGTGACCATTGTGGAACCATTGAAGTTTCGGCTTTGGATAACCAACAACCTTAATATCCATTTTAATCGGGAATCCTTCAATGCTTGATGCATCCTGCAGTTCGGCAATAAATGCTGGCTTTGCTTCCTTAGCAACGACCTCAACTTTAGCAGCGCCTTCCATTTCACCTTCCTTATTCACAATTACACACTTATAAATACCAGCATCCGGACCATCAACCTCATCAATGCTAATTAACCAAAGCAACCAGTTAATATACCTATTTATATACATTGATTTATACTTTTATAGCTTACCACAAGCCAATTTGTCCGTTGGGATTGTTAATGAAATTAATACCGGCGCTTGGACGCAGCAGTAAACCATCCTTGTACCATTTAATTTCGGGTGCTGGGAAACCAGTGACATGGGCAGTTAATTTCAGAGGTTGACCAACGGTCACCAGCTGATTTTCAATGTTTTTCACAAACTGTGGTTGCATATCCTTGGCTATAAACAAAGGTTTAAGTAAGTTTACTTATTCTAAATTTGGGAATTTCTTGAAACTTACGTTTAACAGCAACTGCACATAGTGCAACCTTCTCGCCATGTGGATTGGAGATAATCAATTTGTAAGCACCAGAATCATTTGGTTCACAATGTTCGATTTCCAATTTTACTAAACCATCGGGTGTAGCTGTCATTTTAACACTACACAAAGCATCAACATATAGTTTAAAAGCATTATAAGGTTCTTTAATACTTACCCCTGGCTAGGTTTGATCTCTTCGCTATCCTTAAACCATTGTACTGTGGGCAGAGGACTGCCATCCACAGTGCACTCCAGCAGCAAGGGTTCTCCCTGCATGACATCCATGGCATTGTCGAGTTTCTTGGCAAACTTGGGTGCCAGATTTTCCAAATCCAATTTGAATGTGGCTTTCGTTTCGCCAATTTCATTCTTAGCAACACAAGTGTACTAAAGAAGATATAATAATATTTATAGTTAGTTGTATAAGCAACATTTTTGAAGCAAGTTTCTTACCGTTCCCACGTCAATTGGTCTAAACTTGGTTATTTCAAACAGACCCTCAACTTGATCGGTTGCCAATTCATTAGATTTAACGACATAAGCTTTTTCCTGAGAGTTTTTGTTAAGTGCTGTCAAATCAATGGGTTTGTTATCCTTGAACCAGGCAACAGTTGGTGTAGGTACACCATGAACGACCACTTTGGTAACAGTTGATTTAAGATCATGAGTTGATTGATCTTCGGGTGGTACAATAAATGTTGGCTTCTCAACTGGAAAAAGTTATTTATTACGTTAATTTCATATGCTCTTCGGCAACATATTGTAAGTAACCTTACCCAAAACATTCAAACTAAATTCACTATCAGCTCTGCCTTCCGAGTTGACAGCTGTCACAGTGTATTTGCCATCATCCTTTGGCGCAACGGATTGGAATACAATTCTGTATTTATCTCCATCTACATCGGCGATTACCTCGCAGTTTTCATTGTTGCACAGGTTCTCATTTCCACGGGTCCACGAGACCTTGGGCTTGGGATTTGCCGGAATGGTGGCCTCAAAGCAAACCGAATCACCAGGCATACACTTATGATCCTTCAGGTCCAAGATTTCTGGCTTAGCCAGCACATCAATGTAACCAGTTGTGGTTAGTTCACCGTATTTGTTCTTCAACTTAAGCTCATAACGGCCAGAGTCCTTGATGTCAGCTATAACAAAGTTTTTATAACATTTTTGAATAAGTTATGGTTCTGAGATTATTACCTTTATTTATATTTAAACTGCATGTATATTGTACTAATCCGTTTTCCAGATTCTTAGTATCAGTCTTTAGTTTAAGTTGTTCATCGCCCTGAATTGGTTTTCCATCCTTTAACCAAACAATTTCAGGCTTTGGATCAGCTGTGAATATAACAGTTTCCGCAACGCTTTCGCCCTTCTTGAGCTTAACATCCTTCAGGCCAGAGCTAGAGATCAGCAAAGGTTTTCTATACTCAGCGACACCTATGTTTAAAACCTAGACATTAATCTATCGTTTCGGACTTTTTGTAGCTCATATACTTTACCTGATAGCGAAAGGACTCCCTGATGACTCTTTTCACCAACCTTGTTCTTCAACACGACTTTGTATTCACCAGCATCTGCCAGATCCAAGGACTTAACCTCCAACTTATAATGCTCCTAAATGAGATAGTCTTGTTAACATTTTGATACTTTAGCTTAGGTATATAAAGACCCACCCCATCAACTGTTATAGCAACATGATCATCTGCTTTAATTGGCTTCTGATCATGATACCAAATGGCTTCTGGTTTTGGTATACCCGTTGCGATAACCTCATATTTAAGCGGCAAACTCTCAAAACTATGCATTTGGAAGACATCGATGTGCACAATCTCAGGTACCGCTGCAAATAGATTAAAGTATTATTAATACAATGCTGGAAATATGGATTTTATCCGACATTCCTTGTTGACGTTAACCTATTTGTATAAAAATAGGGTTATACAACAACTTAAATTTACAATATGTACACAATTAGTTGACACCATTCAGTATTAAAATCACGTTTTTTTTTGTTGCATAAATTGCATTCGTTAATTTATGTATTTTACCACTCCAAATGCTGAATTTAATCTTAAGTTTGCTTGGCGAATTATGTTTACGCTGTATTTTATTATTAATATATATCAATCCATGCATCGTTTGCAGAAGTTATGACCTCTCTTTCAATATTTTACACTCAGTTGAAAAACCTGTTAAAGAATATCTCACTTATAAGTAAACCATTCATGTTGTTATCTTTAAGCGCATTTATACAGCAATATTATAGTTAAAACACGGCTTTTGTGTTTTAAGTATATATTAGTTAGAGTAGATAGTTTTATTTTGTTTTACCCCCTTCTTCAGGTTGTTCTGTAGTGGCAATCATTGTTTTTGTCACCGTTTGTTCCAGCGATAAATTGTCATTGGCTAGATTAAATTTTGATTTATAAACAGTTGGAAATTAATTACTTAGGTAGGTTCTTAAAATGATCTTTCATATATTATATATTTAAACGTATTCTTGATAAATATATACCCAACTAAAACTCTGAAAGAAAGCTTCATATTGTTGTGATAGAAGATAACGTTCAATTAATTTGTACTTACTTAAAACAATCACTTTGCAACTTGATGTTGTCTCTCCAATGAAATTCGTTGCCTTCACCTCATAGGTGCCAGCATCTTCTTGTCGCGACAGATTCAAAGTGAGATAATAGTTTTCAATGCGTTGTGAATCGCGAATAATTTTAATGCGTGCATCTTCATGAATTTCATGTCCATTCTTAAACCTTTAATGCAAAACTCATTAGACTGTTATCTGTATAAAGGTTTAAGTTAATCATTTACCATTTGACATCGGCCTCTGGATTGGCATAGACCTCAACCTCTAGGGTCAGCGAATCTCCCTCCTTTACCTCCATATCCTTAAGCTTGCGCTTTATTTTTGGCTTACAGTTAACCGTCACCGAACAAGTGTCCTCCAGCACACCATAATCGTTCATAATCTTACAGCAGTAGTTGCCCTGCTGACTGACAGCAACTTCCTTCAGGATCAACTTGAAAGTATTCTCGTCCTGGGCAATGCGGAAATCATTACGTTTCTCATCGATTTCGATGCCATCGATAAACCATTTGACATGTGGCACAGGATACGCATCGATGCCAACGGCAAGCTCAACATTTGTTTCGCCCTCCTTAACGGTTATGTTAGTTAACTTCTTCTTCAACTCTGGCGCACACTTCATCAGCAATTGTGTCTTGCTTTCAGCTGAACCATGTTGATTGACCGCCTTAACGGAATATTTGCCAGCATCCACGCGAGTGGCTCCAGTAATTTTCAGTGTATACGTATTGCCATCACAATCAACACTGTACTTCTTTTCGGTCATCTTGATTTCGGTTTCATCGTGATACCAAGTCAGCTTTGCCTCTGGGAATGCATCGACCTTCACAGACATGTGTACCGTTTCCTTCTCACCGTGTATGTACTCCTCCTCAAAGTGTTTGACAACCACTGGCTTGGACTTTACGGTGCAGTTCCAATACTCCGAAGTTTGACTTAGATCATTTGTGGCCTTTATTGAATAGTTACCAGCCTGGGATAGTTTGATATCTGAAATTGTGACAACCACTTTTTCGGTGCTTTTGCCAATGGTTGTGGATGATATTTTGATATTGCTATCCTTGGTCACATCCTTGCCATTGTTGGTAACACCAACTTCGGGTGTTGGAAAACCTTCAACTTCAATTTCAATTTTAACAGTCTCACCAGCTGTACAAGTGATGTCTTGAATCTTCTTGATTTTTGGCGCAGCTGCAAATAATAAGAACATTTTGTTTAATTGTTAGCTAAAAAAATGGTTTCATAATTTCGTTGTACCTTTAACGACCAAACTGATTGATGCCTGATCCGTTCCAAGTTCATTGACAGCTTCAATGGTATATTCGCCAGCATCCTCAGTTCCAATTGCCTTAATGACCAAAGACATGCTCTCCTCATCCTCGTACATGAACTTGTGCCTGTCATCAACTTGAATGACCTCACCCTCATGTTTCCACAGCACGGCTGGCTTGGGGAAACCCTTGCATTGCAGCTCCAATATGGCAGAACCTCCGATACTAGTGTTTGCCTCACGATGCTCAATTATAAGCGTGGGTTTCTCCGGCTCCCTGTTCAAAGTTTGAATAGCACCCTGCACGGAGAGCTCAGCGCTGCAGGAGATGTTGCCTGTGGAGGTTTGTGCCACACACGTATATATGCCAGCATCCTCGGGCTTGACATGTTGAAAGACCAATGCCAGCGAATCCTCATCCTCGCCGAAAAGCACCTTGAAACGTTCTTCGGGATCGAATTCTTCACCATTACGTTTCCAGGAAAAAACTGGCTTCTCGCCACTTGGCAGTATCTGACCACTTAGAGCGCCAAATGGATTTTTAAACTCTAGAGGAAGAGGTAGATAGAGAAAGGTTTCTCGCTTTTTAACTAAACTCTGTCTTTACTTACCCACAGTTGTTGCTGTTGCCTCACACAAGGCTTCACCATGCTTGTTAGTTGCCTTGCAGGAGTAGATTCCAGCATCTTCCTTTTGTACATCATTGATGACCAGCTCATAGAAACCCAAATAATCCTTATCACGGATAATCTGAATGCGATCACTGATTTCTAGAATTTCCTTCTCATCTTTAAAGCTAAAAGAATATGCTTGATAATAGTTTTGTAGTAAAAATATTTAGGCGTTTTACTTACAATTTAACTCTGGGCTTGGGATCTCCCAGAATCTTAATCATAAAACGGAACAAAGTGTTCTCAATCATTTCGGCATCCTTTAAGGAAACCAGAAAGACTGGCGCTACATTCGTTTTAGATTCATCATGACCAGATACTGTAGGAGCATTAAAAAAAAACAAACCTTTCCTTAATAATAAAGCTCTCAAATGATGCAAACTTTTACAGTCTTACCCTGGCCAACAGCCAACTGGGCTGTAACAGTCGTTGTATCGGTTGCCGATTGGGCACGAATAGTATAAGTTCCCGAATCCATCTCACTAAAAAGATTTGCAAAGATTCAGTTACGTTGAAGGATCTATGTAAGTGTTGTTATTTATGTTGGTTACTGAAAATTGTTAGTACATAATAATATTTGTTAGTAATTTGGTTATATTAAATATATGTAAAACAAAGTATATGTAATAACCTGCAGTTTTTAATATCCAAGCGATATGAGTTATTGGGCGCACTCGTTTGTACAATACGATCTGCCAGACGATCGTTCAATGGCTTATTATCCTTGAGCCAAGTAACCAAGCCGGGTTGTTCCTTAAATTGTATTTCAAAATGCGCAGTTTCTCCAGCTGTAAACAATTAAACAAAATCATATAATCTTCCTTAAAAAAAAACACTTTTTCTCAACTTACATTCGACGTGAACACTCTTTAGCATTTTAGTGACAACTGGCTTGTCGACGGAACGCTGTGGCGCATCATCCACCGCCAATTGGGAGGCTGAACGTTTGGCCGTATGCGAATAGGATAGACGACTATCGGCACGACTTTCGGCACGGCTCTGGGCACGACTCTCGGCACGACTCTCAATGCGACTCTCGGAACGTCCGGTAGCTAGTAGCGATGAATGTCCTTCTAATGTTGTACGTTCACGTCGGGAACTTATGCCATAGTGCTGCTCTTGAGTGCTGTCATAAGAGGTGCCTCTATCATAATCCCTGGTCCTACTACTTCCTGTTTTTTTGCATATAAGAATAAATGTTAGATCTGTTTGGCAGCAGAGAAAGGGAGGAACAATAACTAGGAAAAACAATTGGGTAAACTAGGTCAGTCACAATAGCATAAAATACTTTTGAAAAATGAGAGGAAACAAGCGCGAATGCTTCAAACGGGATTTGATTGGAATCGGGAATATATAATTCATTGTTGGAAGTTTATGTATGCATATGAACCTAAATGGATTTGAATACATGTAAACACACTTGAAAAGATGTTGTAGCATCTATTTGATATTAACATATGTTTCATTACATAAAAGTCTATAAAAGAAAATATGTTTGCTTGTTTATGTTCACATTTCGGAGAACATAGAATAAACGAAACAAATATTATTTACCCTGAATAATTTTTTTTCTTCTTTGGTTTGCTTGTTGTTTATACAAAAATATTATTAATAGGCCACTGGGCAATACACAAATACACAATTTATATGTTGTTTTGTGTGTCTGTTTTTTCTTGGTTTTGATTATGTTCAATGTGTTTTTTGTTTTTGTGTGTGTGTTTGGTGGAAAGAAACTTACTTTCGTAGTGCCGCCGGGAATACCCAGAATAGTTATCATCCATGCCAACGCTTTGGCCTCGGGTTTCAAAATCGGCACTTGACTCTCTGAAATCGTCAGCAATAGATTCAGTATAATCGCCTTCAAGCTCGCATATATTTACAGGCTCTTCAACAATTTCGAAAATGGGTCGTTTTTTAATGGGCGGCGTAAAGATATGGGAAAAATCGCGAGCTTTCGCTTTCTTAACCGTATCTTGTGCATAATTTGTTGTATCTTTCGATTTCAAAACGCTCGTCTTGATATTACGTATCTTTTGCTTAGCATTGCGTAGCGATGTATCTGAACTAGATATATCATAGATGCCCTCCAAAAAGTTTTGAGTCTTCTGCTCAAGACTCTCGGTATAGACGTGCAGGCGCTTTATGGTAACCGGACGTGGTGGCGGTGATGGCGGTCGGGTCTTAATGATTAGTATCTCTACGGTGGTCTCGTACGAGACAAGCGGAAGCGGTTGAAAGAAGCCAGGCATTCGAACAAAATGGGGCGGCAGGGGCGGCGGGGGTGGACCTTGGCCTTGATCAGCATTGTTACGATTGGTTATGATATTGGCAAGCTGATTATTCCATTGGGTTAATGTTGCTGCATTTGTTATGTTAGTGATATGATCATTATAACCAGCACCCTGTCTTGTTTGGGTGTTTTGATTTTGATTTGGACTATCGCTATCCTGGAGAGATTCGTTATAGCCAACAATATGTTTGAGCTCAATGGGTTTATGTTTGGGTTTGACAATCAGGCATTTGTCTTCACTTGCAGTTGGGATTGGTACGCTTATTGTTTCGTTTAAAGGTTCTTCGTGCTGATTCTTACCCTCTGTTATGATTTCTTCTTCGATTGTTAGCGTTTTGTCTATGGCAATTGTTGCTTTACTATCGCTTGTCGTTTCAATCTTTTCTTCTACTATTTCTTTAGTTTCTTCTTTAGCAATTGGTGTCTGTTCTTTAACTAAGGTTTCTCTTTGTATTTCAATAACCTTTGCAGTTTCAATAACTGTAGGAACCTTGATTTCTTCAATATGTACGCTTTTAATGGGTGTTGCTTCTGTCTTAACACTTGAAATTTCTTCAATATGTACGCTCTTAACGGGTTTACTTTCTGTCTTAACGCTTGAAATTTGTTCTGTCTTAACGCTTGAAATGTGTTGACTTTCAACTTTGTGCTCGGTTTGCAGAACCTCAGAGACCTTCTCGTTGACCGATTTTATTTGCACATTGGATTGACTTACGTAGCTGTGTTGTTGTTGAACCGTTTGATGCTGTTGCTGTTTGTACAATTCTATAGCTTCCTGTTCGATTTTCATCAATTGCTGATGCTCAAACTGTAGTCGCTCTTTGGTTTCCTTGCTCAAAAAGTAGTTTTCCGCCACATCCGATGGACGTACACCTAAGCTAGGATCATAGGCTTCGATCTTATGTGGAAGACGTAGTATGAGCTCACTTTCAGTTGCAATATTTGTTGCATCCACTTTCAGATCATCCGCATGATGCTCTTGCAAGGCAATCTCATTGTCCAAATATGTTCTAATCTCCTCAAACCATATCAAGTGATTCTGCTCATTGTGTGGCTTGATTAGTAGAGGTAATTCCGCTGTTTGATCGGCTGTTCTAAGGTTTAGATAGATCTGTTTATCGTCTAATCTATGCTCAACATTGCATAGCGGCAATTTGATTATGTTTTGCAATATAAATATCGATTTCTTTTCAGAGATTTTGCGTACTTTGGTGACTAAGAGACGCGACTTGAATAGAAAACAGTAACGCTCATGCGATTTGCCATCCTTATCGGTTATTGTGCAGCATTCATGCAACAATAAGCGTCCCAACTTATAGATGTTACCACGATAGCCCTCAATGCATGAAATAAATATATTATCATATGCCCTACTCGGCACGCTAAGCATTAGTTCTAAAGCCCTCTCCAAGTCCCTAACATTTTCTTTGAAGTATTGTGATAGTTTTATTAGATCCTGCAAATTACAAGTTAAATCGATAATCAAATAAAAATTTACGAAAGCTTTCTAAAACTATGCGCATGAGATGATTTCAATAAACACATAGAATAATATATATGTAAATACTAGTATTTTGTTCATATTCAAACCTTAAACAGTAGCTTATAGTCGTTGATTCTTTGAAGTGGAAGCTTCAAGTGCTCAGATAGTGATTTATCGTCACCTAGACTTGCGGAAAGTTCCTGAAAACAAACCAAACCGAAACATTAATTAAAAACATTTATAGGTCATTTAAAAAAGTTTTTCAAGTTCTATATTGAACTTTCGCCCAAGCAACCTTGACCTTAGCGGTTTTTATATCTCATTTCCAAAACCAAAATAAACTTGAATAACATGTACGAAAGCAATTAAATGGGAAAATAATATATAGAGAAATTTTCGATGGCATCGAATATTAAATAATATTTATATAGAATCAGATTGTGAATGTTTAATTTTGGTCAAAAACAACCTTGACCTCATATATATTTTTTCGAAAACAAATATAAAACGTTGAACTCTTTACAGACAAAAAAAAAACTTTAAAAGACAGCAAGTCAGTCAAGCTGTCAATCAGTCAATCAGTCAGTCAGTCAGTGGTCATATAAACAGTTTTATTTATATAGATGCAGGCATTAACTCAATATCGTTAAAAAAAAACTTTATATATATATATTTTCAGAAGCTTTTTTTTTCGTTTTACATATAATTTTGTATCTGTATTTGATATGAAATTTGAAAATTCGTTCATAAAAATTCGGCACGATATATATTTGCCCTACTGTATACACACACACACACACACATATATACACCTACACCTACACATGTATGTGTGTGTGTGTTTGTACGTATATTAAGTAAAAATACGAATAGTAATGGCAATTTTTTTCTTCTTTTTTTTATTAATAATGTTGCATAACTAAAAATGCGAATATTTTCAAACCGCAAGTTCTTTTATGAAAAAAAAAACATTTACACAAAATATTTATTGCTTAATTTAATAGAATTGTTTTTTGTTGTAGTAGTGGTGATTTTTTTTTTGTAATGAATGTACGAAATGTACCCGAAGAAGGAAAGTTTAATCCACGTGTAAAGAATACGAAACGACGGCAAACACTTTTCAAAAGACACTAAAAGTGTGCAAAAGCTTTAGTATTGAGAAACGCCTGGTTTTAAAAATAAACTAATGTATTCTCAACATACATGCAAACGTATACACAATATTTTAAAGGCATTGAACAGATGCGTGTATGTGTGTATGTGTTAGTGTCTGACCACCAATGGAATTGAAATATGTATATTTCTTACATACATATTATTGCAAATATTGCACCCTATGTCATGTTTAGTTTATTAATGTAAATGTGAACATCTCTATCTGTGTGTGTGGGTGTTGCTGTGTGTGTGTGTGTGTGTGTATTTTAACTTGGGCAAAGAGATTTTGAGAAACTTACTTCGTCCGATAAACGTCAAAACAATGTTTCTCATTACTATTTATAAAGATTTGTTGTTGTTTGTCTTAGCTGGTTTTTTTTGTGGTATATTTACGAAAAAAAGAGCTTTTTTCAATAAGTTAATAACTTGAATATTAACTTAAAATAATTCAGTTAAAAATTCTTTCTTATAATTTGTCATCAACTGTGTTAACGCATTGTTGGATGACATTTACGCCCCCATAAAAATACAAAATATAAATGCATATACATATATATTCTTGATCAGCATCAATATATAGCTGCCTTGTTGTATTGCCTGTGCGCAATTTGCGTCATTGATCTTGGAGACAAGTTTTACAAATGTGCAAAATTTCAATAATATCTAGTGAAAAATTATGCTAAAAACAACTCTAGACGGAAACTGATGTTTATCGATAACATTCCTATCGATAATGGGTTTATGCACTCACCTGAAAATAAGTTTGACTTTCCATATTCGTGGCCAGAAACTCTTGAGCCAACGGTTCGTTTTGACAGTATTTAACATGTTTGTCGAAATCACGCTCAAGCCTGAGAAATGTTTTTGCCACCATATTGGGCTGATTACTATAGCATTTGAGGCCTTCCTTTAGAACCCTAAAATTTGGAATATCCTTGTCAGTTTTTAAGTGTGTTTAACATTATTTAAGCCAATTACATGTTGTGAAACTCGGCAATTTGCAGAAAATTGCAAAAGATAATGTCTTTGTTGTCGCGAGCCGATCTTGGAGCCGTTGGCTTATCCACAGCCTTGATGTACTTGTCCAGAACATAGAGTAAATCTCTGCAGAATTCCTCCTCCGTTTCAATAAGCTCGCCAATAATGGTTCTAAAGAAACATTTGATTTACATTTTATATAGTTTTAACTAGCAATCCAAAGCCACCAACCGCTTTTTGAAATCCAAATCGGCTGCATCGTTTTTATTCGAGGTTAATGCGCTCGTATTCATCTCGAGTATTTCCATGGGAACCAAGCCTTCCTTTTTCGTATTCAAACCGTCAAATACTCTGATGAAACATCTGCAATAAATCATACGTAGATTATATAGAGACAGTGAAACAATGCATGAACTCTATAAGGAAATGAAATTATACCTTGTTTTTTCAGATGTTGCTATTGTGTTTACGAGCTCAACCAAATCGCCACGGGAAACGCTGATCGCATCGCTTGTGTCAGCATTATAATCCTGATTAACGAACACAACGTCAAAGCTCTGCGAATGTTTCAAAACAATGATTATGGTAAGTTGATTTCGAAAACCTTTAAAAGATTTCAATATTGCTTAACCCACAAATCGTGCAAATTTCATTCAACAACATTTATCTAGTATTAGTTTTTCTTTTCTCTTTTTTGTTTTTTGCTTAGCTGCCCGCACAGCTACAATTTTATTTATGTAGAGCATTAAGTACATTATTTATTTATACATAATTTATTTATATATGCACATATATATACTATACTATATACTATATATATATATATATTATACAATTTTTTTTTGTATTTCAAAACTTACCGTATTCATAATTGCTGTCAAAAAAAAGTGGTTGATTTTGTGTGGTTGAAAACTTTTCGATTATTATTTTTAGCTAATTAATTGAATTGACCACATTGCGTTAACTATATCCGATGTCGTTCTTGTTGTATTTCTACAAGTTTTCTAAATTGATATATTGCATAACATTGGGTTATCGTTCACGCACTTACTTTTATTTATTATACACACTGCAAATTAACGAGATTTTGCTTTAGTTTGTGTTAATTGTAATCGAGTTTTTTGTTTGACACACTCGCACACACACTAACACACACACACTCACGCGAACACACACACAGAGAGAAAAATAACGATAATTTTTTTTTACGTGGGTTTTGTGTTATTTTTTTGTTTCGAATAAAAACCCGTACGACTCAATCCTCAAACGATTTTAGCTGCATCTCAGCAACTATGCGACTGTGAATAAACTAGGCTGATCGATATTTGCCGATCACAACAAATCTTTTTGCCTTCTCGAGACGACCAACAGCAACAACAACAACAACAACAATACGGACTATTCACAATTTAAAAATATATTGCACATGCACTTCGAAATTTATTTACGTACATACAATACGTAGGAAACCGAACATGCAGAACATCTAGTGAACTACTCAATCTAACACATATACGTATGTAGACTCTCAACCTTTTTCTCTGTGTGCGTGTGAATAAACATATACATATATATATATATGTACTTATTTATATACATATATATTTGTTGTAATTATTTAAATAAATATATAAAATTCTGCACAAGTATATGATAAATTTTAATTCAAATACATTATTATGTATACCCTTTGGCAAGATCCTTTCAATTTCAATGTCAAAGTTTAAGAAACAAAACCAATTTAAATCATATTCCTTTCCAATGTTCGTTGCGCTTACTTTACGCAAGAGTATTTACACTTCGTTGTCTTAAGAAATGCACTTTGTTCTAGTTTAATGTACTTATGTATGCATTTCTCCTAAGACTTATATATATATAAGTATAAATAAATACACGTGATTAATGAACATTTTGTCTAGTGGCCAGCGCATTCACAATACAGGATTTGGCTGGGTCAGTGTTTCGTCGTTGAGTTTATATTATTTTTGAACATTAAGCAAGAACAGACATCTTTTTATATTGCCAGGGTGCCGAACCGATCACAAACCCAATTAGCCATAGCGTTTAATTAAGTTTAATGATAGTATTTGAATGTGCTAATTGATTTGAATACTCCATATATGTGAACATTTTTGCGTTGCGTGATTTTTTAAAATAAAACAATATTGTTAGTTTACTACACATGTACAGGTATATATATATATATATTAGTTTTTTTTGTTTGTTTAAGTAAATCATTGGTAATGTTGTAAAGTAAATAGAAGTAAATTTGATTTAGATTCATACAATATGACGTTCAACAATAAAATGCACTATATAATAAACATACAATAAAATAAGCATAGATAAAACAATATACATTATACATATTGGTTTTGACTTTTTACAATATAATTCGATACGTTTCTTTTCCATTTTTGTTTTTGAGATTTGCCTTTTGGGATTTTACAATGTGCTGGCTTCTAAATGCGGAATGTTGTGCAGGCCAGTATCGGGATTGGCCCAGTAATAATTTGGTGCACCTTGGCTAAAGCAATATTTCATATCAAGAGGTTCACCCTCATCGACATAGTACATGAGATAAAAGTTGCACATTTCATCCTCATTTGTTGGCCTAGAATTGTTAACAGTTATGATCGTATTAGATTAAAAAAACAAGCTTTAAATTCAAGCCTTACCCAATTTCTGTTGCACGATGTCGCGTACTTTGCATGGTACACCGCGCCGCAACATAATCACCGGCAACGATGGGTGAACTGTTTTCAACATTGTAGAACATTTGTGGCGTTAGTGGATCCCTTTTGCCAAGCAGCGTCCATTCCTGAACGCCCTGGGCATTCGAACGTACCCGGTAACCGGCCACCACTTTGCCCAAGCCGTGCGTATGCGTGCGATAGGCAAACGGATGAATCGTCTTGTTCTCAGTGATTTCGCAAGCAGCCTCCATATGTTCCGTTTTCATTGCAGGTATAACTCCATCGGTGCCCAAAAGTAGAGTCCCAGCCAGTTTTGTAAGGCTATAAAGAGCAGGTTTTAACATTAAAGTGTTCGAATACAATGAAAATAAAACCTACGGCTTTTCTGTATACTGCAAAAATATGCCAGAATCATCAGTGGATCCATCTAAAATGAAGCAAAAAATGCATTTATACATAAACTTTAAAAAGTAATTAATTATCCTACCCATAAACTTGTCGACATGAGAGTAATGCACTTGTAAGACCAAATATTTGGTTTGCGAATCTTTGCCAACTTTAAAACCCACACCGGGTGGTAAATCCAATTTAGGTGCATCTCTGGCCCAAGCATATAAAATCTGTTTGTGAAAAAATATACCAATTAATGTCATGCTATAGATACAAAATGGAACCGGAACAGCACCTGTGAATGCGAATGTGGACCACAGGGACTGCCTGTCTCTTCTTCAGTTGATTTTGCCATTTCACCACAGTTCCTAAAATACACTTACAATGTTTAATTAAAGTTAAACATACTAAGTAAAGTAATTACCAAGTAAGCTTTGATGTTCCTGGCTCTCCACAGCCATAAAGCAACATATGATGAGCCGTATTCATTGTTGCATTTGGCTTGTAACCAACTATTTGAATATTTAAAACAACAATTAGATAACTTACAAAAGCCGTTGAGTTTTTTTTTCTTACGTACCAATATAGTAAGAAGTGGTTGGATCAACTTTAATAGGGGTGCATAAATACAAATCCGGCTAGAACAAAATATTCATTAAAATAAAAGAACTTTTTTTTAATTTCTATATTTTCCAAAAACTCTTTGCATGCGTTATTCCATTTAAAAAGCGACTCTTGTACCAATTTTAGTTTCCAGTTAGTCATTCAACAGGTTGAAGCCTAAATAAATCTCAACAAATCTCTCAAAAGTGTAGTTAAAGTTAAAAATAACAAAAAATTGTGTTGTGTGATGTGTTTAGTATAATCTTTGTTTATTGTAAATTAGCATTTAAATGTGTGTTAGTTAGATGATAATTAAAACTAAAAAAAATCAACAAAATAAAAGCAAATAAAAAATTCCCCAACAGCAGACGTGGCGCGTAGCGTCAAATACAATTTCCTCCGTTTGCGCATCTCTTTGTCCAACTGGTTTTTGCAGGATGTGAGATCCACGCGCGTTGCCAGCATTAAATTCACTCATTTCGAACCCTTCACACTGTCTCCAGCAATCATTCATAGATAATTGTGCGTTATGTGTGTGTGAGTGGATTGTTTGTGTGTAGGTGTCTCACTAAAACTTTAGTTGGTGTACCTTCAATTTGATAGCACACTGTATACACGTATACATAAATTGCTGATGCAAAATAACATATGTTTGCTAGCACGTAGAATGCGTGTAGATATTTTATCAAAATGTCATTTGCATATATCTTACGGTTTTTGGCGAAACCATTGGCATTAGGAATGGAAATGATCCAGTGACATCTTCTTCATTATCAACCATATGGTAATTTCGTCCATTTGGTCCGTAGTTGTGCGTTTTTTGATCCACAAGGCCGTACGCAGTTAATATATTGCACAGTAGTATATAGCAAATACACGTAGACAGTGTCATTTCGGCATATATGGGAATTTACGTGATGCGAATATGATGACACTTGTGTTATCAATTAAAGTGTAGCGTTTTTGATTTGTTTGTTAAATATTCAGACGTTTTTCATGGTATCATATGTACTTGTCTTAGAGGTGGGATACTGTTGATATAAAGTCACGACTTAATGAACCAAGAACAAGAATGCAACTATCGAATGACAGTTATCGAAGCAGATGGCAGGTGGTTATGTTTTCATGAAAAACCAATTAACTACCAATTGATAGTTTCAAATTCGAATAGCTACCTTTTATTTACAGTATTTATATTTGTATAATAATTGTTAACAAATGTACATAAATTTAGTTATTGTACTCAGATTAACTTGTTCCCATTCAATATAGACACCCTGACGAATGTATTAAGCTCAAAGTTATTTAGGTATTGACATTTAGGAGTAAGTAAAACCGTTATTCATTTTGTGTATTAATTTTATTGTATTGTGTTTGTTGGTGTTTGCACAAACACACATGCCTGATTTAACTAACAGTTATTCGGATGCCACTGGCCCTTAAACTTAAGTGTTTAAGTATTATATATATTTGTATATGTATGTATGTGTATATGAAAACTATCGTGATTTTAAATGCGTCTGTTGATGCTTTTTCAAATGATCGCTGCGCACAAAGCGTCGACAGCATTGAGTACACGCATAAGGCTTCTCGCCCGTGTGCGTTCGAATATGCCGATTAAGATCATCCTGACGCTTGAAACGCTTCTCACACTGGCGACAACGAAACGGGCGATCCTGTACAAAATGAGGCATACCGTAGGTTGTGGGACCATCCTGTGGCGGTAATTGTGAAAGTGTGCGTACAATTTCATCGGCAGGCTCATATTTAACCTCGGGCTGCTTTTCGCTATATTGACCCGCTTGACCCAACTGGCTATCGACCATCGACGCTGCTTGTATTATTTGATATTTGTCACTGTGTTCCGGCCGTTCCAATTTGATTCGTAGTGGTGCATGGCCATAATCAGCCATATCCGCTGCCTGCTGTGAATGATGCTGATTATTTTGATGATTGGAACTCGATTCATTGCCACTGAGAACGGCCATAAAATGAAAACCCGATTCCGATTCAGGTATATTCTTTTTCGTTGACTTCACTCGCCCCACATTGGGCATGGAGTTTCGTTTTGTTGGGCTATTATTGCTCTTCAATTGGCGATCGTGCGTAGCCAAATGTTTGGTCAGATGATCACTTCGCGAGAACTTCTTGCTACACTGCACGCACTCGAATGGCTTTTCGCCCGTATGCGTGCGCAAATGACGATTCAGCTCATCCGATCGTGTGAATCCCTTGCCGCATTTTGGTTCGTTGCAAACAAACGGCTTGATGCCCGTATGCCATGTGAGATGGGAACGTAGGTGGGAGCTTTTGCCATAGCTTTTCGTACAATTATCGTAGGGACAAACGAATTTACGCTTGGGATCCGATGCGTGCGGTGCAGCCATTAGTTTTATCGATGGCATTATTCGAATTTTTTGATCGCCACCAAATTGTAGGGTATCGCGACCCGTTAGTATATTATTCTCAGTCTCCACCGTATTGTTATGTACATTATTTTCGAGATCCAATGGCGTTTCGTGTTTCAGGTCGCCAAATATGTTTGTCGCTCTCAGTATATCGTTGTCGTGTGCCGGCGGCAGTGCATTTGTATTAGGATTTGCGTCACCTATTGTAGGAAAAGAGAGTGGTGGTTTCACTTTTTCAATTGCTGTTATTGTTGATGTCGTCAGCATTTGTGGTGTGGGCGTGTTTGGAATTACTTGGGACATTACGCTCATTAGTTTATCTATCCCTCAATGCTGGTTTGTGATTTTGTGTTTTATATGTCTGCAATGTTTTTTATTTTTATTTGGATTAAACAGTTGTTCTTTAGTATTAAGCGAATATATTTACCAGAGCATCAATTATTGAAAATAAAAATATTTTTATGGGCGTAGGCGTGGGCGTCGGCCATATTTAAACAAGCGAATGCTTATCACCAGTGTACAAAATGTGCATTATTATTATATTACTTTGTTATGCTTCACACATTTAAAAAATACAATACAAAACATGTAATACAGTCAATAAAAATGTTGGTTTCCGTCATTTATTTTATTTATGTCCCACAGAGAAGATAATTTTCATTGTGATGAAAGCTATCGATTATTCGATAAGTTATCTAAACAATATTGATTACCCTCTGTTTCCACTGTTAACGTTTCTATATAATATACGAAACAAAATATTTTATTTAGTAAAATTAAATACGTATATCATATATAAGAACTATTGTGAACGATTTAATCAATTCTAATAAGCTATAATTAATTTCGCTTGAGATTGTAATTGGGAAGCGATAAATCAGCTTAAAAAAGATATCGAATAGCTAGGAGAAGCAAACACAAAAAGCGACCGATGAAAACACACAAATGCATGTGTGTAAAATGTACACACATAATTGTTGATTTGTTATTGTAGCCCCAGAGATTGATTTTGTTTATTATTTATTTATTTACTCAAGGGTGAGTGTGTTTGTAAAATAATTAGGTCGTCTTATTCAAGTTTCCAATGGTTTTTTTTTCTTCATAGATTTGACATATGTACACACACACATGACATACACAGAAAAATGGCGCACAGCTCAGCAACGAAACAAACAAACCGACAGCGACTTAAAGGCACAATATGGACACGGGATAAGATTTACAAACTAATTGAGCTATATCAGGCCTCCGATTGCTTGTGGAATCATTATTCGGAATTTTACAAAAACAAAGACTGTCGCATTCAAGCCATTGAACGAATTTGTAACTCCCTGGGCATCACCAAGTTGGACTACGTCAAAAAAGTCCATAACCTACGCAACCAATTCAATTCGGAATTGAAAAAATACGAGAAACGCTTAGCTAAGATTGGTGGCCGAACGGATGTGTCCGCCAAAGCTTGTCGCTGGGAGCATTTCGAGAAGTTAATGTTCCTGCGACCCATAATTGCACCTCGGCCGGGAATTCAACTACAATGCAAGGTTGCATTTTTGTATTCAAATCTTCTTTTGGCTATTATTTAAAACCCTGTATCTATTGCAGAAAATAACTAAAAACAATAAGTTAACTGTTGCGGAAACACAAAACCTTAGGAAAAACGAAGAGCCAGATAATAGTATTAACCAGCAACAGACATTGGATTTTGGGGATGTAAATAATGGCGATTCCAAGGATCTAAATGAATTACGTACAAGTTCTGCTTGCAATCCAAGTACGATACACGGCGAGAAGCAATATTATGCGACCACAACAAGATCTTCCCCGCCGAGAGTTAATCGTGATCAATGGGATGCATTTGGTGAATTAATTGCAAATGAGTTTCGTAATTTAAACTCTGCGGTTTCGCGCAAAAAACTTAAACGCAAAATTATGCAAGTTATGCTAGAAGTTGGTGAAGAAGATGATCAAAAATACACAAACGTTGAATGAAATATTGTCTTTCGTTCACTTATTTACAACTCAGGGATTTATTAACCCAATTTAAGCAGTTATTTTTAAACCAGAAACTCCACCGCAAAAGGTTTCAAATATGGGCTTGGCGTTCTTTTTTTTCGACCCATATACATTTTGCTCGTTTCTAATATAACAAGCATATCCGGGTTTATCAGACCTTACAGCATACAATCACAAGAAACAAGTTTTTTTCAGGATACCAAATTTCAAATACTCTTCCAGACAGAAAGTTCGACCATGTATACTTTGTAAAGCAAGACAACTAATTATTTTAATTGTGATTTAAAAAAGTTTAAAGTCCTTGTTAGTTTTATTAGTGTTAGGGTATCGTTACGTATGTATGCATATAATAATACATTCAAATATGCACACATCCATGTACAAAATAATATACAGACTGCACAAAACGCAGTTTAATTATTTACATTAGAATGTACAAGTGTAGGTACACGCACACAGAAACGTTCGTAAATATTGAGTGCATTCATGCTTGCGGATACATACAAAACTTAAACACACAAATACACACACTCTGTCGAAGGCATGTCAGACAACCATATGATTAATACGCATTGAACAGCTGATTCATCCGCACCCAGTGTTTATATATAAACAAGCATACACACATGCATAAGTGTTTATATACGCTCACACCATATGGACGTTGATTTGAGCTCCGCCGTCTACACACACACACACGCACACACACACATGCACACATACACAATGCCAGCTGGAGCAATTACTAAAACTGTTGATATCAAGAAAATCACCAGGTCCGCACTCAGGGTAACATCAACCGCACAATGTATACAAACGAGTCGGTTCAGTGATTTTTAAGACAGTGATTATGCTTTAAATATTGTTTTTACTTCAAATGTTAATTTTTGCTCAACAGTATGAAGACATCAAGGATTGTCTTTGTTATATCAGTTTACAAAGGTCAGGCAATGGGCCACAATTTAACCGCGCTCCGTTACTGGACTTCTTTTTGTTTTGAGAGCCGATTCACTCTCACAGTTAGGTCTTTTACTCTCCGTTTCAAATATGCAATCGCACAAAATGCAAGTGTATGTTTGTTTGCCTGTGTGTGTTTGTACGAATGTGGGATGTATGTATGTGCGGGGTTTCAAGTCGTAAACTGTGCGAAGCAGTTCACTTGAACAGCTGTAAGCGATCGGCAACGACCTCATCGGTTAATACAAATCTGAAACGCCAAGAAAATATACAATTTTAAAGACGTATGTGCATTTATTAAAGCGTACAAACAGTAAACTAAATATGTGCCGTATCATAAAAACAATTAAAAAGGAAAATAGATTAAATTAAAATATATATATGCATATATATATTGTATAAACTATCAAACAATCCATAGTAAATTGCTTAGTTTAGTTGTACGTATTTATTTACGTGCTTATGTATGTATGTATATACATATATATTGTATATGTGCATTTGTATGTTTGTTTGAATGTAGATTCTCGTCACATTCACCTCGTATCTCAATTGCTTCGTGTTCGTCGTGTGTTGTGTTCGCTGCTGCTGCTGCTGCTCGCTTTTGGCGACTGTGCTTGTGCTTGTGCTTGCGGTGTACTGAGACTAAGACTCTTGGCGCTTAGATTGGTTTAAACCAGAATGCTCAGACTTTGGCGCGGAGCAGTCGGTCGCAATTTCTGTGTTCCGCTCCGTCGTAGCCTTGAAAAACTTTAATACAAGAAGACTCGACAAACATAAAAGTAAATTCAAACAAAAACTACTGCCAGTTTCAAACCAAACACAAACCAAAACAACAACATTTAAATTATTTAAAATAAACATCAAAGTAAACGTAATTAATTTAGCAACAAGTGTTAAACTGCATGCATCCATATGTACGGACAAATGATGTACGTATGTTCAGTGTACTTAAACATTAAATTTACATACTATAATTTGCATGGTCATTGTGCTTGTGAGTGGCTTGTTTATATATGCATGCATTATAAATGGACGTACATGTATTTCATATACAAGAACACAAATAAACAAAAAAATAACATATATGCAGGTGTATGTGTGTGTGTGTACATATGTGTTAAAAACTAAACTAAAAATATATATGTATGTATATGTACATACGCGAATACGTTTATATGCATGCATTTAACTATTACTACAACTATACAAATGTTCATATTTTTTCTAATTATGTGCGAATAAATTTAAGTGCGATTTTAAATCGTCATTATTCAAAACGCAAATGCATCAGTAACAACAACAGAAACGCAATAAAATAAGCAAAGCGTACAATATATATATATGTATATATGCAATCATATGTGCGTTTGTGTGTATGTGTGTGTGTGTGTGTGTGTGTGTGCATGTTCGTGCGTCTGTGCCTTTTGTGAATGTGTGAGTTAGCTCGAGTCATGCACACACATGCACGAAATATCTGTATAAAAACGTTCATATGTATTTTACATATGTACATGTATAAATAAAATAAACTCATACCACACACATACACACACGAAACTCGAACGTGAGTCTTTGAACATTGCAAACACAAAACAAGGAACCAGTTTCACCTTGAGTCAATATGCATGCATATACATACATATAAACGTTGTATCTACATATTTACATGAGCACGATCAAAATATATCCGTATACTTATGAATATACGTATATACAAACGATCGGAAGAACATACATACACACAAACACATGATGATGAATTATGTTCATTTGTATTTCATACATACACACAAACAATAACTTCAAAACGAATAAGACAAAAAATGCAGTAAAAGGATATGCACACATACACACATACATACATACCTTATAAGCTCTGAATCATACTTTACTGTAATATTTGTGAGTGTGTTTGTACGTTTATATGCGTGTATCTACTTTTTATGTGCAACGAAATGAAATAAAAATAAAAAATTATTCTCACAGTCTACTCAGGAAACAAATACTATCGATACTGCCTTAAAGATTTGGATCTCAACTACACACCCACACACACATATTCATGTGTACATACAAATGTACCCTAAAGCCGTTATCCAAAAACTTATGAACACTTGAAAACAAGAAGAAGAAGAAGTAGTAAAGAAAGGTGTGCAAAATATATATTAAATACAACAGTTTGGTGCCAAAACATTTGGCTTTACATCAATGCGTAAAACAGCATCCCCCAACGCAATGGACAGCGATGGAAGCAGCAGTAACCATCCAATCAGATCTCTAAAGGAAAATATACATCAAATAATGAAGGGTGGAAGCAACGATCCTATAGATCTAGTTTTTGGTTCAGCACTAGTTCCAATTAACTCCAGTACACCCTATTCGGATGCAACTCAAGTAAGTAAACAAAACTCTTCAATTAGATATCTTGTTGTTGTAAAATAAAAGTGTACGTAAAAAAAACAGCAAATTATTTGCATATGTATACACTTGTATATATGTACATATGTATGTATGTAAGTATTTTGTTGTTATGGTAGGTCGAAAATCTTGCTAGGTTATTTATGAAGATCTTTTTGTTGTTGCCTCTGGTGTACGTGGGCGACCTTCGAAAAGGTTGTTTGCCTTTCAAATCTTTGGCTTTAATGTATGCATATATACAGATATTTGCGAGGGCGGGTGTTGGGCGTGGTTGGTAATTTCATGCTATTGCCTATCTTTGAAGTAGGTTATCATAAATTGACTGATAAGCAACGACGTGCTATGGTCAAGGTTTGTTCTTTAGTCTAGTCTAAGAGTCTACGAATACTTTTGATTTTCGTAATATCAGTTCCCAATTATATGGCCACCACTGTACACAAATACACACATATTTGTTTGTTTATGCAAGCTAACTAGAAAGAAGCTCGAAATAATTTTAGTAGATGCAGAGAACGTCGTCAGCCATTGCGATAGATGAGGTCAACGAAACTTTTGACTGATAAGATATTTTGTGCAGATTAATAGACATACATACAAACAAAACATGAGTGTATTTGTAATCGGGCTCACACACTCGTGCATATTTCCTTCTATTTCTTTCGATTTAGTTCAGATAACTCATTATCAAATTGCAATTGTGCACGTCAAACGGTATATATATTTATTTTCATAAATGATGAAATTTGTAAGTCAATCATAAAACGAAATGGAATTTGTACTCAAAGAGAGGTGTGAGAAGATTCTAAACTTTAACTGTTTATTCAAAAAAGTTCATGAGTGCTTTTACGGTACCTCCCTGCAGTCTTGTCTAACACGTCTCTCATCCCATATACAGACACACACACATACACAAGCTTATATAGTAAGTGCATCCAAAAATTGTTGTGTACATATGTATTTAGGTACAATGTACCTAACCATACTCACTTCTTATGTACACACACATTAAAGTAATTGTGCAGAGTCTGGTTGGGTTTTTTGTTGTTGTTGTTTGCTTGGATAATATCTTATTAGACATCAGCAGCAATGTCAAGAAACACTCTTCGTTTTTTTGTTGTTGTTTTTTTTGGCAAGGGCAAATTGCAATGTCAATGACCGTTTGGTTGTTTGAAGCATTCGTCTGGTTTCCACCTACCTCCTCCCCCAACAACCCATCATCGGTGAATTTCCCCATTCGTCGCCTAAGCTAACACATTGCTGTTGTTGTTGTTGTTGTTGTTGTTAATGTTGTTGCTGGTCGGTCGGTCGGTCGTTGCTGTTGCCGTTGCTGCAGGCTATATTGGTTGGTTGAACTTCGAGGTTCACGAACTGCTCCAAGGTCGAAGTTAACGCTATTAATAGTGAATTTTTTTTGCCGTCTCTCTTTTGTGTAAATAAAACGGTTATTCACACTGGCAAGATTTTTTTTTTATTATTATTTTGGCTACAGCATTTATTGCGTACTAGACATGTGTGCATACGTATGTACATACATACAAAGCTACTTATATGCAAGCACAATTGTGTACTTAGATGCATAACTGTAAACACAAGCATATATGTAAATACGTATGTATGAGTACTGCAAGTGTATTTAATGTTTTCGATAACTTGAGCCTTTTCGATAAATAAACTCAATATAGGAATCTTATAAGAGGAATATTTATTATTTGCATTAACATAGAATTTTATTAAATATTATAAATTTGTTTTTGCACACTTTCAGACAAAAAAACATTCACCTGGCCATATTAAAAGACCAATGAATGCCTTCATGGTCTGGAGTCAAATGGAACGCAGAAAGATTTGCGAAAGAACGCCCGACTTGCACAATGCGGAAATATCAAAGGAATTGGGCAAACGATGGCAGCTTTTGGATAAGGATGCTAAGCAGCCATATATTATTGAAGCGGAAAACCTGAGAAGACTTCATATGATAGAATATCCAAATTATAAATATAGGCCACAAAAGAAACAATCGAGATTATCTGTGCTTCTTAAACAAGATTCCGATAGCGATATTAAGCAAGATCCACACAATAATAATGATAATAATAATAGCACAACGACCAATGTTTCAACAAATGGAACATGCACTGCCGGTCGAAACAAAAACAAAAGAACTACCTCTACTTGTCAATCTGGTACGCCGTCGAAACGGACCAAAAACGATTCAGGTGATACAACCGTAACAGTTAAAAACAATAATAATAATAAATACAATGTGAAGACTTCGCCACCCTCCGATTCTGTCGATATTTTACTCCCATTGGAGAAAGAGTTTTTAAGCTATCAGTCAGCCGAATTTTTACATACAAATCATAATAATAATAATAATAATAACAATAACAACAATAACAATAATATTAATAATAATCATCATTGTGAGCTGAGCTCCGACAACAATAACATTATTAAAGTGGAACATCTAACCGATAGTAATACACAAGAGAATATCTCCGAAGTGGTTTTCAAATATTTTCAACTGTCAAACGAAGACTCAACGCTCGTTATAAATTTGCCATCAAATGATCAAACAAATTTCGATGCGGAACCCAACTTCGATACAGAAGAGAATATTGTTAACGATGCCAATCTGCATTCAGCTAGCCATCATTTACCGCCCTATGTGCTGGATAGGCAAGAATGCTTTGCCGAAGACGATTGCGTCGGTGGAGGAGGTGCTTCAAGTGTGGCCTCTGCCGAAGGCACTGCATCATCCCATCATAATCATCATCATCATCAACAGCAACAACAGCAGCAACAGCAACAACAACAACAACAGCAACAGCATTATAATCAGCATCAGCAAACGTCCTTTGCAGCAAGCCTACAGCCACAAACAGTTACCATGAACATTGAGATACACAACAATAATTCGCTCTCCTCATATGTCGGTAGTACATTCCAAAACGATGATTTCAATCCAATACATCCATCGGCAACCGATGATAGCGATTGCAGCATTCTGACATCGACACATTCACCGCATATGGGCTTCTGCAGCGGGAGCATGGAGAATAGTTTGGTTGATGCGGCCGAAGGTATTGCAAATCCATATAGTAGTAGTAGCGTTACGCATCAGGACTATTGCGGTAATCTAATTGGAGCACATAATGATCTCAACTACACAGTACATGATAATAACGGAGCTCTCCTAGCATACACAATTGAGGATTTACCACCTCAGCCAACTGGTAGTCATTTAGAATTTAATACTAATCGATATGAGTTTTCAAGTTTATACAAAATGTGAGCGATATAAGATACATATATGTGAGAAATGAAAATATTTAAGCTTTGTGTAATTTTTAAAATTAATGTGTTTTTACGTTTATTATACACCAAATTATATACATACATATAAATATAGATTATACATACAGATATATATATATATTATATACATACAATACATGCATATATACATACATTAAACATACATACAAACAAAAAAAATATACATATATATATATAAAAATATATGAATTCCATATATAAACGAACAATAAAATGCTTTGCATAAGACGGAAATTCTATAAATTGAGTAAATCTCATTAATCAGAAAGGTAAAGTTTTAAAAAAATCCTCTAATATATTTTTTTAAATTGCGTTTCATCAAACGCAACATTTGACTCGATATGAGACCGATAGCCTTAGGTCCATCACTAAAATGTACCCAGGGTCATTTGTTTTGAATGAATCATCAGACTAGCAAGTGCATATTATCGTTGCCATGGTATATCGCATCTGACTATCGTTGAACCTTTTGTTGCATCCCAATTAATCGAATACAAAATGTGCTCGATGCGAAAACAGTGTCAATGTTTACTCGATAAATCTCAAATTAACTCTGGCTAGTACAATCATAGCACAACCAATACAAACATATAACAATTTTAACACGAGTTGAAAAGTATGGAATTTATTTTGTTGAGCCCAACTGAATTTGATTTTCTTAATATATTGCGTAATTACAACATTGTGGATATCGTCAAAACAAGGATCTACATTTTTAACAACAAAGGAGCATAATCAAAACAAGTTAAATACAATCATTAAAATTTCGCAACTGTTCTGAATTATTTCAAAGGTTGTTACATACATACATAGATAAGCACATAAGCATTCACATTTACTTTATATACATATATACATACAGTGAACAACACACAGAATGATATTCTAACAGTGACTGTGGAATATATTTATGTGCATATGTCACCAAACAAACCAAACCAAATGAAACGCAGAAAAATGGATTTACCAAAACAATTACGCACGGAAATTTGTGTTTTGAAGAAGGGAACTACAAATAATTCACTAGCCAATATCTTCAATATTACTGCCTGACGTATTTGCTGCATGTACTTTATGCGAATTATGGAAAAAATGAGCTCCCCAATACACAAGCACTTTTGTACAGGAGTACAGGAATCGGAGAAATCACGAATGCTCCACACCAGTAACAACAACAATAACAACACCACTAAAACCCATTCTACTGAACAAGCAGGTGGAAGTGGTGCGAGCAGACTTCTACCCCATTTGCAGCCGGAACCCTTGGCAGCCGCAATGTATTCCTTACAATTTGTGGCCGATGTTGTTAATAGATTTCAAACGGCGCTGCACCAGTGCAAAACATCACAGACACCCAAGTGTGAAGCCCCTCTTCAATTTAGTTCAAGCATGGAACCGTCATTCTGTTACTTTTTCATCGATATGCACCCGCAAACTGGAAACGAATATAATTATCCGCAATATGACACGAAGTCCTGTTCAGACTACAAAAATATAACGGATAATAATCCTTTTCCTGTGGGTACTCAAATGCAACGCCAGCGAAGTATTTCGGAGTGCAGCGACGACAGTTTCATCTGCTTCGAGGAGGGTGACAATGGCGTGAATGATGATGATGATGATGACGAGGATGACGATGAAAGCAGTTTTGGGTCCGCAGAATTTGCTTGTACATCGGGTGAAACGTCTGGTGATAATGTCAAGGAACATAAGAAAAGGGTATACATAAAGAGTGTTATTCAATCCAACGATTACTTAATAATTTATTTTTTTGATCATTTAGGTACACTTTAATTTGCGACCAAAAGTTCATGTGATGCATGCCTGGGATTTTGCTTATCGTGCGGCTCGAAAGGGAAGTTGGCAACAATTTGCTCGGGATCGTGAAAGATTTAAGCAGCGGATAAAGCGTGTTGAGCCCATTATAGACATTGTTCTGAGCGCCAACCATCGGGATAGAGTTTTCAATGACCGTTTTTTAGATGTAAACTAGTGCTTAGAGTATTTCTTAATAAATTCCAAATTCCTGTACATATTAAACATTTTATTTTGGTTTTGATTTTTCCAAATTTTATTTTAAAAAAATATCTATTTGAATGTACATATGTGAATATTATGGTTAGAAACAACCAATAAAAGTAAAAATATAATCAAATTGTTTTTAAAAAAAAACTCACAGTATTTGATTTTACTATTGATCTAGAGGTCAAACCATGCCTTAAATAACCTTGCTTTCGAAAACCAGCTTGGCATTACTTTGTATTGAAAATTGTGAATTCAAATCACGGACGCAAAATTAGGTGCATTATTAAAGTGTTGACATAATCATGACCAAATTGCTTAAGCTTATTTGTATGAATGCATGGTTATTAAATATTTTACAACTTCGCTTATTTTGTATATTTTACCAATTGGGATTTTAATGTGTAAAATCTTTCCGAACAAAAATTGCGTTTCCAAATTTACAAGCAGCATTTTGTTATCACACAAAAAAGCTATCGATGGTTTTGTTGGAATATATCATATGTAATCGATATATCAAGTAAATTAATCATATCTAAATCTCACGTTGTTGCACCATTCTTGTTTTTCTTGCATAATTACCAGTTGTCTGCGAATTCCAATCAGAGACAGTTTAGTTGGAAAACTTGCCCAAACATGCAGTGTCCGTTCCTTAATCGATTCAATGCGAACTATTTGCGCAATTATGCTGAAGTCTTGTATCAATCCTATGGAAGTTTTTGCCCAGTTGTAAGCAAAAACATCCAAACTGTTAGCGCAAAAAAACTTTCACTTGCAAAAACGACACCATTTTCGGTTGCGACTGCCACAAGGTCATATTCGACGTCGAAAAACTATTCGGTCAATGCGAATTCGACACCGAATGATGTAAGCAACAGCAAACGTGAAAACGCAACAGATGCCAACTCAACTTTTCACTATGAGAAGTTCTTCAATGAGCAGATTATGAAAAAGAAACGAGATCACTCGTATCGTGTGTTCAAACGTGTTAATCGTTTAGCCGGCGATGGTCTCTTTCCACACGCACTCGAATATTCGACGCAAACGGAGCGACCCATTACCGTATGGTGCTCCAATGACTATCTGGGCATGTCTGCCCATCCGAATGTGAAACATGCTGTGGCTAAGGCATTGGATTTGCATGGATCTGGTGCGGGTGGAACAAGGAATATCTCTGGTAACTCATTGCATCACGAGCGACTGGAAAGTAAGCTGGCGGATTTACATCAAAAGGAGGCAGCACTTCTATTCACCTCATGCTTTGTGGCAAACGATTCAACATTATTCACGCTGGCAAAACTATTGCCCAACTGCCATATATTCTCGGATGCAGGCAATCATGCATCAATGATTCAGGGCATACGCAACAGTGGTGTGCCCAAGCACATCTTTCGTCACAACGATGTCGAGCATCTGCGTCAGCTGCTACAGCAAGTGGACAAGGCGACACCAAAGATTGTTGCATTCGAAACAGTGCATTCCATGACAGGCGCTATTTGTCCGCTCGAGGAACTGCTCGATGTTGCTCACGAATACGGTGCCATAACATTCATTGACGAGGTGCATGCGGTTGGTCTCTATGGCGATCATGGCGCTGGTGTTGGGGAGCGTGATGCCGTCTTACATAAAATGGACATGATATCGGGCACCTTGGGCAAGGCATTTGGCAATATTGGTGGCTATGTAGCTGGCTCAGCAGCTCTCATAGATATGATACGATCTTATGCAGCGGGTTTCATTTTTACCACCTCTTTGCCACCAACGGTCCTGTGCGGTGCACTGGAAGCTGTTAATATACTAGCCTCTGAGGAAGGAAGACAACTGCGTAGTTTACATCAAAGAAACGTGTCCTACTTAAAGAATCTACTAAAACGAGAGGGTATGTTTTACTTTATATTATAGCTTATGCTTGAAAGCGTATTGCTTGGTTTTTACCCTTGAACATTGAACATTGAAGGTGCCCTAGTTTCTTTGTATTTTGTATATCGTGACATAACATTATTCGTATTCATTGAACACGCGCTCATCTAGACTAATTGAATATTCGCATGACAAGAGATATTTTTTGTATTAAATTTACCCTTTTTTCTATCCATTTGCAGGTTTTCCCGTCGAGGATACACCCAGTCACATAATACCAATTAAAATTGGTGACCCTTTAATATGCAGCGAAATATCGAATAGGCTGATGGAAGAATACGGACATTACTTGCAATCCATCAATTATCCAACTGTGGCACGTGGACAAGAGAAATTACGTTTGGCTCCAACTCCATTCCATACTTTCGAAATGATGAATATCCTGGTGACGGATTTGAAAAAGGTTTGGGATGAGCTGAAGCTATCGACAAACGTTCCGTTGACACCTAGTGCTTGCATGTTCTGTAACAGTGAGAGTTGTTTCCATCAGGACAATTGTCCTAGCTTGGAGTGTGGCATTCCTAATTGCCCTCGCCTGGAAATATCCATTGCAGCTTAATGCAAACGTTAGCTTCTGTATGTGTTTATTGTGTAGCCAATTTGTTGGTTTTAAATGTGACAAATAATTAATGGTTTTGGTAATATTCTCTATTACACATTTAAAATTGGTTGTTGAACGAATAATAAATTAGAAAATGCAAATCTATATTACATGTAAGTGTTGTTTTTTATTAAATTAGATTTCATCTATTTGTACTTAAATTACATATTTGAGAATTACAATTCTAAAGACGGCGTTAATTGAAACAACCTGTTTAAAAGAGAGTTCATATATAGTTAATATATAATAGTTTAGCTTATGATAACTGATAACATACAATTAGCATATCAAAATTTCAAGTCCTTAATGGCTTGCGGTAAGTCTGGCAGTTTAATATCCTTAATTTGTTGGGGAAT
The DNA here is from genome assembly GCA_035044725.1 of Scaptomyza caliginosa. Taxonomy (NCBI): domain Eukaryota; kingdom Metazoa; phylum Arthropoda; class Insecta; order Diptera; family Drosophilidae; genus Scaptomyza; species Scaptomyza caliginosa. Next base: position 40,654 of record JAWNNR010000097.1, on the reverse strand, counting down.
GTTCATGCTTTTCACAACGCTAACGGCGCGTGCCGGTGCCGCCGATATGCCTGCCTCCTGTTTGATTAACTTATTCTGTTCCTCGATCCTGGCCATTATATCGTTCATATTCGTTTGCAGCACCATGCCGCCCATCACCAGCTCGGAGAGGATGTGGTGCACGGCATCTGCATGGAATATTAAATCCAATTCGCAGACATTCTCGAAACACTTGTCCAATGTTTCGACAAACACTTGAATCAAATCCAAAATACCCAACTCACTTTCCGACGAATCAACGCAGAATACAAAATATAATGTCGCATAATGCCGGTAAATCAGTTTGTAATCGGCTCCTCCAATCAAGCTACCAAACATATAAACAATAATACGCATGAGTTTGTATAAATAAATATTTCAGTGTATAACGATGATTGCACAGTTTTTACTATCTATGAACACAAACTTTTATCGCTAACTTCTGCTGCAAGAACAAAACCAATCTCTGATAACCTATGGCCTGATCTGAAACACATTCCGATTTGCATATCTTGCAAGGAAAGCTAAAGGCTTGTCTTTGTGAAATGGTCAACCGTTCTCATGCATTTTGCATTTGTTAATTTACCTGCCGCCTTCCAGAAAATTGCATACATTGTCATCACGCTTCGATACTAGCTGGAATGTCTCTTTAATGATTTGTTGTTGCAAATTCTCATCCTAGGGGGAAAGTAGTGTTTACATTCGTATTAAAGTGTAGTGCAATCAACCTTTTATTCTTACAAAGTATTGATAAAACTTGGATAGACGTGGCTTCCCATGATTATTAAATACCAAGATGGCTTTTATCATTTTGCAATCGTATGTTAACAAAATCACAAATTAGAGATGGTTGTAAATATATTGTGTTCCATATGTTTATTTGTTATAGAGATGACACTTTATATGGCAGGTTTTTTTGCCACTATGTCAAAAAGTTATCGAAAAAGCCTAACTACTGTTTCCACTGTGCTCGGTTTTTATAATCAGGTTTAAAACCTGTTGTGATTTATTGCACCTATATTATTTAAATTAAATATGAATTCAGCTAAGTTATTAATTGCTTGTATGAGTTTAGATGGTAATGCCGAAAATTTCATATATTGGATGAAACATTATTACAAGTTCATCATTTTAAACGTACCACAGAAACAAGTTCTACAGGGTAACATGCAATTGTGTTATACGAATCCGTTTAACTGATAAGATTATCAATTTAGCTCGAATAAGCAAATGAAGGCCGCACTTTTGTTGTTCCAATTTACCTTGTGCAATGTGAAAAGCAGAAAAATAATTTCTCTGATTTAAATGGTAAAAAACATATCAAATTTAATCAGAGGTATTGCTTATCACATTTACTATAATCTTAAAACTGTTACTCTTGATATTTAAAGGTTTTCACCAGCAAATTTAAAATAAAGTTGATTTTTTATTGGCGATTAACTGTCGAAAGAGAATATCAGAATTGACGGAATTTAAATTTGCTTTGTTTGATAACAGCTTTTAGATTCGCAAAGCTTATAAAGTTTAATGCAACATTCATTGATGTTTTTTGTTTTAATCAGAGTGAACTGTAAGTTAACGTTTGCTAAAAAATGAAGCTGTGCATAATTGGAGCAGGAACCGCAGGACTCTGCTGTGCCCGACGTGCCCTGGAGCGTAATTTGAGTCCGACGGTTTTTGAACTTTCCCATCAAATCGGTGGCACCTGGGCCTTTAACAAGGAGACGGGAACCATAAATGGTATTGATGTGCACAGCAGCATGTATGAGAACTTGAGGTAAGGAAAGCTTTGGAGAAACAAGTTCAAATGTGTTTTAACTAAATAACTCTTATTTAATTAGAACAAATTTGCCCAAGGAGATTATGGGTTATCCAGATTTTGAGATTGGAGCCAATGAGAAATCATATCTTCCATCCGAAGATATTTGTGGTTTTCTTAATCAATATGCTGATCATTTTCAATTGAGAAAGTATATACAATTTAATTCCTATGTAATCAGGGTGGTAAGGAAGTTCCAGAAGTGGCAGGTAAGTAGTTAAAGAAGAGGTTAATAATATAATATATATAGCTTTTTTTAATCCTTAGGTAGTTGTTAAGAATCTGTTGACTAATAACGTGGAGATACATTATTTTGATAATATTATGATTGCGAATGGACATTATCATACACCAAATTATAGTGAAATTAAGAATGCAAATCTATTTAAAGGCGATTACTTGCACAGTCATGATTATAGAAATAGTGCGATCTTCAAAGGTATGCATAAAAAACATCTATAATACGTTCTATTAGTAATGTAATTTCGGCAGGAAAATCTGTATTGGTAATTGGTGGAGGACCCAGTGCTTTGGATTTATCAAATATCATATCAAGATCGGCTTGCAAGGTTACGCTCAGTCATCATTTGAAAGACATTTCCAACTCCATATTTTTCGAAAACGTTAAAACCAAACCAGATGTTAGAGAGCTAGATGCAAATGGTGCCTTTTTCGTGGATGGAACTTATGAAAACTTTGATACCATATTCTATTGCACTGGCTACAAGTACGCCTTTCCGTTTCTCAGTGTCACATCGGGCATATACGTTGAGGAAAACTACGTACAAATGCTCTATAAGCAATGCATTAATATTCGCAATCCAACAATGGCATTAATTGGTCTACCATTCTATGTGTGTGCCGCACAAATGATGGATTTACAGGCACGTTTTGTCTTAAGTTACTTTTGTGGCACAAATAAATTACCAACGCAAAAGGAAATGATCGAGGATACGTTGGAAACGATGAATAAGAAGTGGGAAAAGGGTTACAAACGGCGACAAGCTCATATGCTGGGAACTACTCAGGTAATGCATACAATTTCATCGACTCTATAAGGTATAAACGTATCAATTGTTTTTCAGATGGAATACTTTAACGAATTGGCCGAAACAGCTTGTATTGAGCATATTAAACCTGTTATGGGCAAACTACATAATGAGAGCAGCAATTGTTTTAATGAAAATTTAATTAATTTTCGTGAGGATATTTTCCGAATTGTTGACAGTGAAACTTTTATAAAAGTCAATTGAAATGTGTTCATATTTTTAACATTACAGCTGTTTTTTTTTTTTTCAAAATATAACTATTTTTTTTAAAACATAAAAGTTTCCATTTACTTTGGGAAACCATGTGGCCCGAGCAAAACCGGATAGTGCATGCATAGGAAAATGCACATACATACGTAAGCTGCCATTAACAAAAATGGTGTGACTTTTCCAAATATATGTAAATTCTCACAAAAACTCATATTGTCTTTTGCATAATGCAGGTGAAAAAGCTAACTTTGTACATTTATTGTCAGTCACAGAAGTTTCTTGAGTCTTTACAACAGAAAAGTTTTCAACAAAAAGAGTTAAAATGAAGTTAGCTGCTTGTATTTGCTTTAAACTTTTAGAAATAGTAAGTAATATAGATCAAGCTTTGATTTGTAGCTTTAAAACTGTTGGAACAATGTGTTTTTAATAAATTAAAGAGTTCAAGGCTAAGACGTTTAAATAATTTAATATTTGCTTATTAGATTTTTACTGTGGCAACTTTGATCTTTAAAAAGTTATCTGATAAATATTCGGAGCGCTTATTAACAAGTAATCAAAAGCGACTTACGGAATGGAAGCTTCTAAATACCCTTTCATTAACGAAGGAGGCGGATGAATTTAGTTTCCTGATATTTACGGGCTATACTTTTATCTCGGTCATATTATTGATATGCAGGTACGCATATAAAAATATATATATTTATTTTGTTTAGCTATGGTTTTATACCGTTTTCTTAGATTCACAGAGAAAGACTCCAATTATCACATATGTGAGGTTATTTTGTTGAGCTTTGGAGTTATATTTTTTGCCATACAAGGTACGTAACCCATAACTCATATGTATAAATAAATTAATTTTCTTTTACTTTCTTAGGACTACTGACGTTCAGTGTTGTGGAACAGTTGCAAGAAGATATATCTGTTTTAAGTTATGCTCTTGGGTCATTATCTTTTATTTGTGCTGTTCTGTTTGCCTTGGATCTATTGTTTTTTAAACAAATGTCAGAGCCTAAGAACGCAATTTCCCAAACGGATTTAGAGTGGAAAACTATAACTGCAAACTATAAACAAGGCTTGGAGGCGACTAACAACACTAAAACAGAGTGTTGTCAGCCAACAGTGTTGAAAGAGGAGAAAAAATTGAAATATTTACGAACGGATTTATAATTTGTTGATGCGTTTGAAACCGTTTTTATGAATTTGTATCGGCATTAAAGCATGTTTTTATAACAAATTAGTTGAATATGTAATAGTTGCTTGTTTTGTAATTAAATTGGATTTTATTCAATGTTAATTTTAACAGTGTCCTTATCCTCATTCAACGAGTTGTATTCAACTTTCTTACTTAAGCAGTTATCCGCGTTTTGATCTGAAGCATCCACATATTGCTTGGACACCGTGCTGTACACTGCCATGGCTTGGGCAACAAGTCCAGTAACATCTCCGGCATTCGATGGCAATATCATTGTATTGTTGGACTTTGCCAACTTCTTGAAAGCTTCAATATATTGCTCGGCCAACGTAAGTGATGCTGCATTTTTACCATCCTAAAAGTAATACAATATTTTTATAATGTTTGTTGCTTTCATGAATGTTTTCTTTTTTTTTTTGCTAACCGTGTGTGCCAGAGATTTCGCTATAGCGTGCAGACTTCGGGCTCTGGCATCTGCAACAGCTATTATGGCAGCAGCCTCACCACTTGCCTTGTTAATGTGCTCCTGCCTTTCAGCCTCTGTTAAAATACAATACAAAATTACATTAAGCATGAATTAAGTAAAGAAAAGACAGTTAAACTAACCGGATGCTAGAATTCTGGATTTTCTTTTGCCTTCAGCAATGTTAATTTCAGCTTCTCGAACACCTTCTGATTCTAATATTGCTGCTCGTTTTCTGCGTTCTGCTTCGACTTGCATTTGCATCGCCTCATGAACTCTGGTCGGCAGCTTTATGGAGTAAATAAATAAGGGTAATTAGAGCTTAGATAATTAATTTACTTAGTGACGTTTAATCTAATGTACATATTTTAAATTTGTAGAATTTGCATGGGAGCACAAGATGAGACAATTGTAATTCATATTTACCCTTATGTCGCGAATCTCGTAACGCAAACAGGCAATGCCCCAAGCCTCACTGGCTTTATTTATTGAATCAACAATGCTAACGTTTAGCGATTCTCTCTCTCGAAACACTTTGTCCAATGACATCTTGCCAAGCTCCGATCTCATCGTGGTTTGCGCAAGTTGGGTGATGGCAAATTCGGGATCCTCAACACCATAGGAAGCTGTGAATGAAGAACCATGTGTTTAAATGATTATGCAATTTAATTGGATATTATGGATGTCAAACCTCTATAGGGATCAATGATACGCAAGTAAAGAACACCATCAATGCTGAGCGTAACATTATCGGAAGTAATCGCACTTTGTTTAGGAACATCTATCGCTATTTCCTTTAAGCTCTGAACATATTTGATTTTATCAGCAACCGGTACCAAAATATTGAGGCCTGGATCTAAAATTCTATGAAATCTTCCCATGCGCTCAACAACCCAGGCCTTGAAAAAAATGTGTTTTGACATACGAGAAGAGAAACTCGATTATTTAACAAACAAATATTACGTTAATATACATATACATATGTATATATGAATGTGTATATATACCTCCTGTTGCGGCACAAACATAACAACTGTGTTCATTGGCGTTGAGGCTTTACTTCTGGATTGTCTTGCAATGCAGGTGCCGGCAAGCAAAAATTCTTGCTGCAAATGATGATATTATACAGTGTTTACTTTTCAATTGATATTTTACTTACCTGCGGTATTAAGCGTCGCGTGGAAAACAGTAATCTAGACATTTTGTTTAATGAAATATGCAAGCTCTTTGGGACTTTAGACAATAAATGGTTCTTATGAAGAGAACATCATATGTTTGAGGGCACAGGGTGATTTGGGCAAATATATGGAAAACCAGTGTTCCGTTTATAAAAACAATGTTTCCACTATCGACTAATGTCAAGCAACGTTTTTTTTACATAAGGTTTTAATCAGTGGTCAACATGAAACAATATAAAATATGCTAGATTTTTATTAGTTAATAATATTAACTAAAAATAAACTCTAGACAGCTTGACAGTTTACAGTTACACACTTGATTGCGGTATAGAAACTATGCAAACTTTTAAAGCTTATCGATAAATTTTAAATAATTCACGATTTACCAGAAATCTGACAACACATTTACTTAAGAAATGCAAAATCTTTGATTTGGTCTGTTTTATTTGCAAATTTCTAAAACAAATTGTATATAAAATTATTTATTAATTGGTATAACAATGGTCGTTACTTCGTACAAAACATTTTCAATTACTTAGGTAAATACTTAAGAAAACGCAACTCGTGCGATAGCCAAACAGCGAAGCTAAGAAGTAACAGTGAACCAGATTGATGGGCTGTTGCCAAAGGAACAGGTACATAGTTAAGTAATGTCGTTACACCTAAAGTAGCCTGCGTCCAGGCCATGACTGTTACTGCATTAATTGCCCATTTAGCACGTTTGGGCAGTTTTTGGCTTCTTGTTATCACCCATAAAGCTGTAATCAGGGAAACTGTGGATATTCCCAAAATACGATGGTTGAATTGAACTGTCGTTGGATTTTCTGTAATATTCTTGTGCACAGGCTCAAATTGCATTATGTCATCGGGAATCCATTTATCACCCATCTTGGGAAAGGAGTTATAAACCAAACCCGCATCTAATCCAGCAACAAATGCTCCCGATATCGCTGTCAGAAATACTAAGCCCTTTGTTAAATGTGACAAGGGCTTAATATTTATCACCCGCTTTGCTGCAGCAACAGTAAATGTACCGGATGGTAACAGTTTGTTCATCGCATTTGACAAGAACAGAGAGTAAAGTACGAACGCGGCAGCTAAATGTGAGGCCAATCGATATTGAGAAACGCGCGGCACATCATTTGGGTCATCAAATCTGTCTTCCAAACCAGATTTGACCATATACCAGCCCATCAAGCCTTGAAGGCCTATTAAAGTGCCTAACACAAGCACCATCTTCTTAGTTTTTGCACAAAAGTAGCCTTTTTTCCAGAAGTATGCAGCTGGGATCAGGAAAAACGCACCAATTGCACGACCCCACATTCTGTGCATGTATTCCATCATGTAGATAAACTTAAACTCCTCCAAAGTAATGCTGGCATTTTTGCTGTAAAGAAAACAAACCAATTACATACGATCAGAAGTGAGTTTTTGATTTACTTACAGTTTAAATTCAGGATATTGCTGATAATTCTCAAACTCTTTAATCCATTCGTCTTGATTTCTCGGCATATGTTCACCCATTAATTTCCATGTGACCATTGAAAGTCCTGATTCTGTCAGCCTGGTTACTCCACCTTTTTTTTGTACAAATAACCAACAATATTATTCACCCTGTTTCATAATGAAATAATTTGATTCCTTTACCAAGTCCAACAGCAACAAAAACCATGCCGCCGCATCCTAGAAACCATCTGCCAACTGCTTTATCTGCTTTTGAAGTGCTTATTTCCTTAATTTGAGCAGGTGCAGGTCGTACTGGTATATGCTAAATCATAGAGATAAAATACATTACATACACCAAAACGGACAATATGTATTATATACCTTGGTCTGAGTTTCGACAAGGGTCTGCTGCAGCCGGCGACTTGGAATAAATTTCTTAAATGCTGTAGCTCGTTGATACATTGACCGTAACATTGTTAGACAAAATGAATTTTAGCCACACAGTAGATGAGAAATTGATTGAAGTTTATTTTTATTAAATTTAAATTATTCTATTAAAGTTTGAAAACAATAATAATGAATGAACGTAACGTTAGAGATGACACTTCTAGCCTTAGACGAGTACCTTATCGCTTCGCATATAAATAAGGCATTGCAAGCGTGAGTTTTCTTAACCCAATTCCACTGGTTTCCTTCAATGTTAAATATCGTTTTCAATATGAGTACATCGATATAAGATTGTTAATCGATATGCATCACGTACCACCAGTGGGCCGACTCTCTTTGACAATTTATTAACAAAGTGATTAGCGTCTTGCAGTGCATTAATCTCTATTTTTAATAATAAAAAATAATACAATCCTTAAAAAAAAGATGAATATGGAAGACGTTTTAAACACACAGTTTGTTAAGTTAAAAGAAACAATTGACAATCTCTTCGCACTGAAAAACAGTGTGAGTGTGATATATTTTCGGTCCACACGCATATTTAATATTAATGTGAATTTTTAGGGAAATGCTGCGGATTTTAAGCAATCTTCAGGAGCATTAATGTTTGTGGCACTTAAGCACTCTAATCGAGAAGTTAAACGAAACATTAAATCTGGACGAGATGAATTGCATACGCAGAAGTCAAAGGTTGATCTCAGTCGGCTGCAATTGCAGAATCTTTTGTACGAAGTTAGTCACTTAAAAAAGGAGATTGCTCGCTGCCAAAAGCTGAAAAGCCGCGACACATACTTGGAACTACTGTCAGACAAAGAATACGCTAGCAAATTTGCAGTTAATGGTGCAGAAGAAATGCCGGCTGATATGTCAAGTCACAAAACACATTTATATCGTTTGGAATGCGAGCTGAAATTGCGAAAGGAACTTGATAATCAATATAGTACCTTGCTCACATCGAAGCAGGAGCTACTGCAAGCAAATCTAAATCAAACGCAACGCTACTCATCGTTTGGTCCGGCACTGCGAACACTAATGGACTCAACGAAGCCATTGCATGATGCGCTGCAATTATCACTTGATGTTGAATGGAAACTTAGTTCAATTGTTAAATATCTGCCAAGGGCTTTATATATATTGTTTATAAATCTACAATCTCTGCAACGTGCAAAGGAATTTCCATTTAGTTCACAAGTTGTTGGCTTTGAGAGTGATGCCCAAATGCAGGAGTTACTGCAGGAAACGGAAAATACGCTAAAGGAACGTCGAAGTTTTTCGGAAAAGGATAATTCAGTTGAAAGTATACCAGACGATACATTGGGGCGTTTACTCAAACCTCATCCACTCTATATAAGTCTCGAAGTAAGTTGTTAAAACAAAAGCGTATATCAGTTTATTAATGTATTACTTTTTAGATTGAAAGCCCAGATAAGACATCTAAGTTGATATTGTTTATTCGGTATTGGGAGTTACTTAAGTGTGTTACTGTTCATGCACAATTGAACAACAATGGCCACACAAACAATGCCCAAGCGTAAGTAGTAAAATACAACTTGAAATAACAAATAGTTAATATCACTAATTTTTTTTATAGAGATATGAATCTGGCAACAGATCTGCTTGCGCATTTATATGATGATGATTTGGGCACAGATATTCCAGTGCCAGGCATTGAATTTGAGGTAAGATCTCATAAACCTTTTAAATATATAATTTCAAGTATTGTTTTTCTTAGTTGCGCAATTTTAATCTAACAAGCGAGGAGTGTATGGATTACCTAGACAAAAATGGATATGGTAAACCATATTGCTGGTTACAAAGCATGTGTTCCATTGCTACAATTAATCAGAAGAAGGCTTTTAAACATGAATTAAATTTGCACAAGTGGATAAGTGAGGTGTTCCAACGAATTTCGAAACGTTGGCGTTCTTGGTTACGTTTAAATCAGCAAATTCGTGGATTGACCTACAAAGATGTGGATTTGTACACGTTGAAGGAGAACATCTTCCCCGAAGGCTTGTCCTGTAGTCTGGTGCAATGGACAGCGATCTCTCAAGAGGAATTCAACGTACAGAATTCCGATTTGATAAACAGTTTGACGCCTGCCAATGGAATAACATACACTTCCTACCGAGCAGTAATTGTGCGTGGTTCTGCAAAGATGGAATGCTTTATTCGTATACCTAGTAACTACCCATTGGACATACCACTTTGGATTTTAAGCGTCCATTGGAATGGACGACGTACGGCAATGAATAATGCGGCTATAAAGGTGAGCTATTAATATTAATTGTTGTTAATATTATAATATAACAAACGTTTGCAGATGATGGAGTGCTGGACAAACTCTTTGCGGCCCGACCAATTGGAGCAGAATCATCGTTTACTCTATTCACAGCTCTTCCGTACGATCTATAGTTTTGATATATTTTTGGAGACAGAAGGCTCAATGCAAGCGACAAGGGAATACAATAAGGAGAAACCCTACATTAGCACATTTACCAAACGCATTCACTTGCGCCCGTACAAGTACATTAAAAAGGGCTCTATGTATACATTTAAACAATAGTGTAGTGAAAAAATACAATTATGTGCGACAACAACAGCAATTGACAACATTTTATAATTTATTTGTTAAAGCAACTGGCATATAATTTACTAATTGTAATTGCATTCATTAATATCTATGTGTGTGGATACTGAAAATTCAGTTTTTGGGTTGTCGCCGCCACGGTCCCAGTGGGCAGTGCTGAGCCCGAGTTGCTATCAACCACTTCGCGACTCTCGTCCGGCATCATTTTGTCAACGATATGCTTGCTAATTAGACCATCATCGCCCAGATAGCAAATTGAATATCCATCATACCATGCCTCCTGATCCCTAAGTACTTCCTTTAATTGCCAAACTTTGTATTTCCAGAACTGGAACATTACTTTCAGGCCTGATATGCCCCTAACTCGCCACCTGATACGCACTGTATTATCCTCAGGATGTTTCGTGATCTTCAGCACTTCAAATTTAACATATGCATATTTCAAATGACCCACTGTGCGAAGTATTGCGATTTGCTTGACATAGTGATACAGACCCACTGTATGTTTGCCAGTTATGTTATTTTCGAATATAAGATTGGGACTATAGATTGAATAGTCCAGTGGCTCGACAAATAGCCTTGGCAGCGTCGTTTTAAGCACATTATAGGCACGTTCTAAGGACTCGTTTTTGTTCGGATTGTTTTGATCCAAGGAGTTGGTAGTTTTTGGTTCTTTGGTTTTTAGGGTATTTTCTTGTACCGCTTGTAACATATTACATTTTCTTATTAAGGGAAATGTCTGTTTCGATGTTTCCAACTGTGTCACATATAGTCGACGCATTACGGACGTCCACGCTCGCTCCCTGTGATACCATCCACTCAGACAAACTATCTTTGACCCGCGCAACATTCTGATTGAGAGCTGTAGGTGTATACGGTATATGTATTAATTATGTGGTGACCGCAACGAGGTATATACATACATTTGCTTTAACATGCAACCTGGAATTGATTTGCTTGAATTTCTGACTGGTTGAATATTTAATAGATCAAGCGAAACACGCGTGTCAAATATGAAATGCAATCGGTTTATTATAATACAAATATTTAATATTTTCGCATGTTACAAAATCGAGTCGGATTGAAAAACAGCTGGTGAAACTTGAAGCTTATCGATTGCAACGTGTATGCTCTAATAGTATCGATTGCGGTATCCAGCTATCGTAGTATCGCAGGAGTGCCTTGATAGTGAGATATACATTTTTAGAGCTGTCGTTTTGGAATCCTCAAGCATATTAAAAGTTTAATAAAATCTTTGATGTTTTTTATGACTATTTAATTAGAAAAGCCAACTATTCTCAATTTCATTAAAATATATATTGAATTATACATTTTAAAGCTGCAAATTCCTGTAGATCCGTTTGCGAACTAGTTCGGCTCACAACCGGCTAACAGCCGTTTTATAAGCTCACTGCCTAACACTGAATTATACCCTGTACATATTTAAAAACAATTTTACCTGTGATTTTACCGTTTTTAGGGTTTTTTTTTAAATTATGCAAAATTTTGACTCGATATTTTTAAATATTTCAATTATTATAGAATACTTCTAAGATTTTCTCGGCCAAAATGAACAGCTCATACTCATAAATTCTATCTGACTATTATAGGGTAGTTAGCTTTTGTACCTCAAGAGTTACTGTTATTTTTTTTTGTGTTACACCTTAGTGTCTGCGCACAAGATAAGTCTGCGCAAAACAAATAAAGAAATAATGTATGATTGTGTATATATATGTATATTATGCATATATGTGTTTGTGGAACATTGAAGCTATCAGATTCAGTTGCTTTAATGTTGTTTGTAGACATATACACATGCATACCTATATATATGTATATATGTACTACATACAGACACACCTGTACATATACAAAAACTAAGGTGGTTTTTTAAAACCAACCACTTTCTCTGAATAGTATATTTGTGAATTTGAAAGGAAGCAAGAAACTGTAATCGAAAAGTGCCAAAACACTCAAGGTCAAAAATACTAACACAAATTTACAACAACTTTAGACATACATACACACATATTTGTCGTGGGTGTTGTGCGGAAAATCAATAATTATACACACAGTAAATATTTATGCGCGAATCGCAAATTATAGTCATACCCTTTTTTTTTAAGTAATTAAAAAAAGAAAAAACAATCAATCGTCAAAATGTATGGCGTTAATCCGTCAGCGCTGGATGTCAATGTAAGTTTCATAACCGGTAAAAAAAAATAAATTTACATTTTAATAAGTTCATAAGAACATATCAAGAAGAAGAAGCCTCATATCTTGGGGGTGTTTTAATTAATATTCCTGCCCGCATAAGAAAAACCATTTGACCATGACCATAGAACATTTACTTTGCCCTGTGTAAGCTCCAAACAGGTGGGACGGAGACTTATTGATTGTTTACATATATGTATATTTCAATAATCCAGAAACATACACTTACAGAATCAGCGCTATAGACTTCGTGATATTGACAACGAGCAAATCATGTCAACATTTGGTAATATTGGCCACTCCTTGAGTATATCTGTGGAGAGATTTATAACAATTGGTGAAATAATTGCCGAGGAAAACACGGACATCAAGGCGGATATGTATGAGGCGGCTCGAGAAGCTCGCGATGCGGGTAAGTTACGAGAAGTTTTTAAAGAATAATACGCCCAAATTGCGAAAGAAAACTTCAATTGTATAATGCATGTTGGAAATCCTTTAACTTTCAGGCAAGTCCATTGAGCAATTGTGCGATCTTTCGCCTTTAAGCGGCATGGAGTTGCGTCATCATATAGAACCCTTGAAGGATTATGGTGCCATTGTATTGGCAGCCAGATCGCTGCTCTCGTCGATAACGCGAATCCTATTGCTTGTGGACATCATTGTGGTTAAAAAGCTGCTAACCGCAAAGAAGCGCGCCTCGGAGAGTCTGGAGAAACTGGAATCGGTTATGAATTTTACAGAGTTTGTGAGAGCATTTTCGATATTTGGTACCGAAATGATTGAGTTAGCCTATCTGACGGGCCATCATCGCAACTCGTTCAAGGAGGAACGACGACGCGCCCAGATGTTCTCCGCGCGTCAGATACTCGAGAAATCCATATCAATATTGTTGACCTCATCGAAGAACAGTTTGATACACAGCGATTGTGTTATAGTTAAGGAAAATCGTGATACCGTATTTTGTCAAATTCGACGTGCCATGGACTTGATACATTTCGTTATAAAAGATAGCATATTCGATTCGGCCAAGCATATGGCATTTCGCAACAATGCTCGCTGTAACTCAAACTATGAGAATGAAAGTATCTATACGACAATCAAGCGTATTATAAATCTAATCAAGCGATTCAAGCTACAAACCATACAATACGATTGCAATAGCAACAAGGAGGGTAACTCAAACGGTGATACTTTCTACTCGCTGTTCGACGATGAGGATTGGAAGAGTGAGAAGAACTTGGCACCGATTGCCGGCAGTCATATGATTAAGAATACCAACTATAAGAAACATATGAACTATGAAAGTTTTGATCTAAGGGAAGAGCTATCAATTGCATTTGACAAGCTGTTCGAGAAGGCGCACGATTTTACCGATTCTCCATATATAAGTCACGATCATCGTAAAAATATATTAACCTACTGCCACAATTGTAAGCTCGAATTTGATTTGTATCTGAATCATTTAATCAAGGAACAACATGATAATACCAGCACGCGGGGGGCCAGCATACAGGGTCAGGGTGTTGAGCCGGAATTGGGTATGCTGGCTAGCTTGGAGGAGCTGTGCAAGCAGCTGGTTATATCCGTATCGAGTCAGATAGCCGATTTCAATGAATCGCTTGCTGTGTGCACAAAAATTGTGAAATCTTTTTATATACTGGCCATGACACACGATCTGGAGAACTTGAATCAGTGTTCAACGAAATTTCACGATTGCTGTGATCATATTTTTGATATATGCAAACTATTGCAACATATTGCGCCAACGGAAAGACTACAAGTTCATGCCAAATGTTTGGCCATCAATTTGCGCATCTATGGACCGCAGGTATTCATTGCTGCCAAAATACTTTGGAAATATACGAATAGTAGTGCGGCAAATGAGAATTTCGAATCGTTTTTGGATATGTGGAAGTGGTTAATCACTGAGATCTCAACGATTGCCAAAAAGATACTCGCCTCGGTGGATACAACAAAGCCGGCCAAAGATACACAATTGGAGGTGGGGAACTTAGTGCTTAGTATATAGTAAATTTGTTCAAATTTTTTTGTTTTCTGATCTTTTTATTTTGTAGAAATGTGAAACTGGTGTCAAGACCACAAAACCCTATGTGGCGGCCACAGATGAGAGAGAAATGGTCGAGTATTCGGGCCTGGATGCCAAACCGAATGGTGAATCGAAATGGGCCGAGGATCTATCCGATGATAATGATATACTGAAGAGAGCCAAGAATATGTCAGCCATGGCATTTTTAATGTATCAGTTTACAAAGGGCAGCGGTTCGTTGAGAACAACACAAGATTTGTTCACTCAAGCCGAATACTTTGCTGAAGAAGCCAATCGTTTATATAAAGTTTTGCGACATTTCTCATATCAGGTTTGTTTTTTTTTTTTCTTGTACAAGTTGGCTAAACGATATTCTTGCTAACAATTGCTGGGTTTTGTTTTTAGGTGCCCGCCAGTGATAATAAAAAGGACCTGTTAGGTATTTTAGATCGAGTTCCGACTTTTGTCCAAGCTCTACAATTTACAGTTAAAGATCATACAGTGGGCAAAGCGGCCACATTTGTTAAGGTTGATCATGTCATAAGGGAGACGAAAAATCTTATGAATGTTATTAATAAAGTAGTATCGAAATGTTTTGAATGCGCTAACAAGGTAATTATTGAAATTTTCAGTTCATTTTCTAACTTTTGTATCTCAATTTTTAATTTACTTTCTACCTTCCTTTTGAATGTAGCTTTGCAATTTTTGATTTTTATTTTCAGTTAGAAAGCAGAGCTAGAAAAACTAACTGAATTTATCTCTCAACATTAAACAATTCACATGCGATTATCTTTATCGCTATCTTGAATACACATTAAAATAGAACCCGTTGAACAAACAGCTCCGTTTTAGTTTCCAGCAAATCTGTTACGTTCTCCAAGATAATAACATATATCTATATACATATATATATATACATATTTAATCTTTGCAACGTTCTGGTTAGCAGCAATATCGAGTTTCCGATGTCTCTGTTGCACTTTTAAAACTTGAGCCTGGCTTCCTGAAATGCTTCGGAGAGACGAGTGGCATATTTCTATGACTGCATCAGTTAAATAGCTCTCTTGCTGTGATCTCTATATCCATTGAGGTTAAATTGAACATGATGTTACTATAATATTTCTTGCTTGATCTAGGGTTTTTTAGATGTTTTTCTTTATATCAGTTGGTTTTTTGTTTGATTCGATTAAAACAATCTTTAGTGTTTTATTAACTATTAAAAACTTATTCTTCTTCGAATCAGTACAAACTAAATTTAACTGGTATAACTGGAGGATTGACATCCGGTTCGGTGCGTGGCGAGGATAACATGGCTGGTGGCATGTGCGATTCCAAGGGCACAACGAGCAGCACCGAGGGAAGTATGTGACATTATGGTATGGCTCGAAGAGCCAAGGGGGATGCAAGAAGGACGAGAGTATCATTTTTGTTGTTCTGAGCCAAGCTGACGCATCAAAAACAAAGAGAACCTGAAATTATCATAATCATTATTATTATTATTATTACTAAATGTGTAATCAAGAACAAATTTTGTAAATGTTCAGCCAAGTTGTGTCAAAATCGATGTTCTGAAATATTTATTGTACAAAATTGTCAAAAAAACATATATATGACAAAAAATATATCAGAATCAACAATCAATCATCAATTAATATGCATTATTAAGGTATGTGTCTTTAAGTGATCGTTTATTAAATAGGTTTTTTTGTGCTATTGTTGTTAGAATAATACCAATGTAAGGAAAAGCTTTTAGATATAGAACTAAACTTAATAAAACAAATAGTTTAACAACACACATTTATTGCGTGTACTATAAAATGATTATGTTTATTTATTTATGTTTTTTTTTCTTATACTCAAACAATTTGTTATACTCTTTCAGCGGATTTGTGCAAATATTTGTAGAGGCGTACGTTTTATTGGTCTATATATCTAGATATATATATATATTTATTCGATGTACAAAATAAGCTTTTTTCTTTGAATTTATAATGTATCTTGGTCGTTGTATATGACAAAAACAAAAAAATTTGAAACCTAAAATGTGAATTATAAAAATTTGAGTGAAAAATGAAATTCTAAAATTGAAATAAAATATTTGAAAATACAAAGTGTTGTTTTGGAATGGTCTTCAATTGATAAAGCTTGGATAAGTATTAAAGAAGTACGATACCAACTAACTGTGCATTGTAGAATTAAAATCAGAGTGAGAACAAACAAAGAATATTAAAGAGAGTTAGGTCTAATCAGTGGGAAAAAGTGAACATATGTTTAATATCCATGTACAATGCTGTTTGTCTAATTATTTAGCACTGTTTGTTGGAGCATTTACCACAAATTATTTCAAATATGGTGCAAGTGACGCATAAAGAGCATTAAGAACAAGTATGCTTGAAAATAACAAAGGTTCGACCGTAAATATACCCTGTATGAAGGTCTAAAATTGATACCAAATAAATCCATGCTAAGCAAAGCAATGTTAGCATATTTATTTGAAACTAAGCAAGACATTCATACCCCATTACATCAGCTTTATATTTACAGGGTATAGCTGTAGAGCTTACTTCAATATAATGGGTATGCTTTTTAACGGTTTGCCTCTGAACACATCTATAGTTTCACTATTTTCTTGGCAACACCCTGTTCATCCTTGTTTGGCCTTATTAGGTATAAAAAGAACTGTTGGCAACGGAATTTTGCAGTCTTGGTTCATATTTTACAGTGTTTGGTTTATAGTTAAAGTCGCACAAATTGTGAAGAAATTTAATTCTGTGCTTGTGATTAAATTATTTAAGAACTGTTTTCTTTCTTTTTAGGTTATCTCCTAAATCTTGTGCTAACCTCGGATTCCTTTGGTTACATTATTATGTTTTATTTTCCGAAGGGGTATTAGTCTATTAGTGGTTTCAAAATATTCAGTAGGTTTTTGGGATTGCATCTTACTTGGGCATTAATAGTTTATATGGAAAGATAAACAACAAGTCTTAGACACATACAGTACAAATTATATTTAAGTAGCATAAATATTAAGTCTATGTATATATATATATATTTTCTTGTAATTTTTGTATATTTTTAAATATTTTCTTTTGTTTTTTTTTTATTTTTATTTTTGGTTCAGATACATCAACTGTACATATATTAAACGACAACTACTACCTTCTGCAACCAACAGAAAAAGATAATCCAAGGCCATTGTTTTTAGTGAAAAAATGGATTCTCTCAATGCCAGCAAGCGCAAGTTATCCAACATCTTTGCAGCAAAAGCTATCCAAACGCAATTTAGACAGCCTTGGTGGGGGACATCTTATAAAAAGAACCTACGACATCTAAACTGAAAATCTATTTGAAAATCATTTGACTTAATTTTGTTCCTTATAGTATATCATATCGTATCGTAAATGTCTACAAATGTCCAAAATTTGTTAAGGTAATAAAGCAATATGTGTAAATAAAACGACGGAGTCTAAAGCATGTTTTATCTTCTATTATGCCTTTGTTTATTTGGCAAAAGTGCAAGTTTTTTTTTATATATTTGATACTTAATACCTGAGTCACTCTTCCTTATTAATCATTGTACTCTCTTCTTGAAAGCCTTCTGGAAAAATACAGAAGGACAACTAGTCCTGCGGTAAGTTTACAACATTAACACATTAATCTATGGATAAAAACTTTAGCTTAGCTAGCCTTAGTATACAAACTCCATACCAAACATTTCATTACAGCGTTATCTTAGATGCCAAAGGACAAGAAGTTAAGTGTTTATTGTGCAGTAGACGGGACTACAATTCGTTAGGCAACTTTAAGGCCTATCCCAATGATATTAATAATGATGGCGGTGCCGTTAAGCCATTACTCATACGTAGAGATTCCATGTACAACAAGAATGCCTGGCGAAGTAAGCTGAAAAGAAACTTTGATGAAATCGATAAGGCCTCCGTCAGTTTTGGTCTGCTCAATCCACTTGTATAGCTCTGCAGATTCACGATTACAACTGGATTAACTTACTCACACATGTATACATAAATAACGCAAAGTCGCTTTGTGTTAGGGGAATAATTTTTATGAGGAAGACAAACAAGCCAAGACAATTTGTATAACTAGTAACAATAAAAGTGAAGAAAAAAAACAGTTATAATTGTTATTAACATGTTTATTTATTCTTCTTTAATGTTGAGTTTTGTGAAAGGTCATACCAGATCTAAATGCAGCGCTTTTTTTTTATTATTTTTTGTTTTTTTTTTGTTGTTTTTGTTTTTTGTTTCAAGGGACTATTTAAATACAAATTACATTTGATAATTATATTTAAAACAGTAATTCATTAATATATTCTTCACTTTGTTTATTTGAATTACGGCGATAGGGATAACCTATAACAATTCATATTGACGTAGGTGCATCCTTTGAATTATATCCCTACAATCATTAAAAACTCGCTTGATGTTTTCTGTATCCACGGCGCATGTAAAATGTGGGTAACAATAGTGTTTACCGTCTCCACTTGCTGTCGATATACGCTGTTTAAATAAATAATTAGCAATCAAATATATTTATATATACTTATATATGTATATGTATGTGCATTCGATAGCAGCAGCTACTCACCAGAAACTCGTCCCGTATAAAATATTTTGCTCTTATTACCTCTGGGTCATCATTGGATTCCATTATTGCGTCACCTATAATGTTTACGCAATGTTATAATATTGTTTAAATATACTAAGGGTGAGCTGAATTATAGGGGCTACCGAAAACGATTTATAACTTTTGCTGGTTCCGATCTTGGTAAACTAGCTATTCCATAGCATTTTGGGTTTATCGCAGTTTTCTACTTACTTGGCGTTTGATATTTGTTGAACTCGGAGAAATATTCCGACAATTTACTTTTTCCAGCCTTAATTTTCTCTGCTAACAAATCTTGCTTATTTAGAAAAAGTATAATAGAAATTGTGCGTAGCCATCTATAAGAGTAACAAATAAAAACAACATAATTAAATATCAATTTGATATATGTTATAATTTGTTCATGTCATACCTGTTATTCCAAATACTCTTAAATAAGTCCAAGGATTCTCGAAGCCGATTTTGAGTGGGATCTTCACGCAAAACCATGTTATAACTTGAGCATGCTGTTACAAATATTATAGCAGTTACATCATTGAAACATTGAATCCACTTTCGGCGCTCGTCACGCTGTCCTCCCACATCAAACATACTAGAAAACAAAACGTAAAGAATTAAGAAACTGCAATTTGTATAGTAGGTAGTTATTACTTACTGAAAATTAACTTTGTCCACCTGAAATCTTGTTTCGAATATTCCAGAAGTCAAAACACGGCACCGAAGAATATCTTGTTCATTGGGGGTATAGTTTGGATTCTTAATTGTGCTAACTCGATCCAGAAAGCTTTAAAGTAATAAATGTTTACGGTTTTATTAAAAAATGCCTAAGGAAATAATCATCAAACATAATATAATTAGTAGCTTGTCTTTAAAATTTATAAAATTTACAACTTTTTTTACTAAAGGGACAACTATTTATTCATACCCATTTACAATGCTTTGATTCAGTTTTTGTTTTAGCAATAGATTTAAGCTCTTATCATACAGTTGCAGTATACAAAAAAAAATTACCGCTTTATCCATTTCAACCCAATTTTGACAAAAAAAAAGTCCTAAATAAAGGAATTGTATTAACATTTAAGTAAACAACATGCACATAAAAAACACCTCTTATTTTCGCAATTTATCTGGTACTTACTATTTTGCGCAGTCAATTAGTTGATATTCATTTGACCTCTCATAGGTTTGAAGGACCCCTTTGTCTTTCCATAGTTCTTCTGTGTGTTCATAAAATTCAGGAGGATAGTTGAAGTCGGGACCTGAAAGCAAACGAAAAGACAAGTGTTAAGTATAAGTTTGGTTTTTGGTATAAGTTGCATGTTTTCTTACTAGATGCATAATCCTGAATATATTCCACCCTGGGTTCATTATCTTTTTTTTCTAAAGCTACAGGTGGATTAAGTGTGCTCATGGCTCCAGTAATAGTCTGTAAATAAAATAAACATATAATTAAAATCAATCAGTTGAGTCGAATACTTAAAAATTTTTATTTACAGTTTTTATTTTCTTAAACAAAATAAGGGAAAAACTTACCAATATAGCGTCACGAATATTCTTTTTAATATCATCGATTTTCTGTTTTTTCTCTGTTTCAGAAAATCCATCGACATGCAATATCCGCATTTGTTTGACTATAGTTGATTTACCGGACTCACCCGCCCCCAGAAGGAGCAGGCGGTGTGTTGCCCGATATAGCTGTTTGTCCTTCTGCAATTGCCGTGATATGGCATCGCTGCGACGCTTTTGACTCTTCGAATCCTCCGAGCTAACATCAGACTGTTTTGAAGTTGGAGAGCCAAAGCAACCCATAGCAGACCACGGAGTCCACCAACAAGTCGCTCGATTCTCTTGATTGGCGTCGGGGGACTCTGCACCCCTAGTACTTTCTCCGTTCTGCTCCAGTATTACAGAGTCTATTCAATTATGTTTTAATGTGAATGTCAACGTCTTCAATTCCGGCAACAACAACTCCACGAACACACACACACGCACACACACACACACTCTCTCTCTTTCTGTCTCTTAGTAAAAAATATCCTCAAAACGATTATTTGATGGATAATCTGTGTAAAGAAAATAAAAAATAAATTATTATTTAATTAATATAATGTTTAGTGTTAAGAGTGCTTGGAAGTTACACAGTGAGAATAGTTTGAAAAATTGTTGGATAAATCGATTTGTATACCCTGTAGCGGAATGTCAATATTGTCTATCTGTTTTCATTGATATAAAAGCCTGCCGGATCAAACTTCTATATGTGACATTTAATTAAGTAAACTCTTCTGTTCCGATCAGAACGATTTGTTTTCATAACAAAATATATACATATATATACATAAACTCAATTGTTTGTAAGCACTCAAAGTGCCAAATAGTTAGGGTTCAAGATTTGTTAAATTTATAAAAATTCACGTTCAATATGGCAATCAAATTTAGATACCAAATACTGAATACAATAAACACAATACATACATACATATGTATGTGGATGGCATATACGGTTAACCGAAAATCAAAGCTACACCCCATTAGGTGTACACAGTAAGTGGGGGTGGGGGTGGGGAGTTATCGATATTTGAAACAAATTGCATGTATGTGAGATCGACGTGACATACAGGTGGGGGACGACAACGACGAGCGCGACAGGCAATAGTAATAAACTTTCTATGCTGATCCATAAGAATATGTAAATGTACACATTCATATATAGATGTATGTATGTATGTATGAACATAAATTGTCGAATTAAGTGAACGATGTTAAGCACGAGTAGTCTTCGACTACAATGTAACAGGTGAGAAGTGGGCTTGTTTTGCGCATACACAGTACATATGTACATACATACACACACACTCGCACACACATTATGTATATACAATATATTTGCTTAGATACATATCTATGCATGTGTATATACAAAATAAAATGTATAACTGAAGGATATCGGTATGCGTATGAAAATATAATATGTATTATCCATGCAACACACACGTTAAATGTTAATAACATAGATAATAGCAGAATGGTAACGGAATATTAATCCAATAAAATATGTATACAAGTAATATAGATATTTTTTTTGCATTTGTATGCATAAATACATTTCACAGATATGTATGCACATAGTTATGTACATACATATGTATACTCATCTCTGTGTCGCATATGTATCTACATTTATATACATATATGTGTATATGTATATACACCGATGTATTTATATACATACATTTCTACGCTCGTATGTCATACATATGTCTATATCTTAGTACATCATGCAACTCTTTATTTAGATGTATTTTATCGGGTTGTGTTTTCACTCAATTTGATTTTATTATTTTTTTTCAGGATTTAAAGGGCAGACGCGTATCACAACTTTTTTTTTAACGCAAGGTGAAGAACGATAACTTATGTATCTGGTGTACACACATAACATATTTAATGCGCTTTGTAAAAATCGTTATTGTCGTTATTTATGCATATATTCATTTTTTTCACCCAATTTTTTGTTCATTGAATCCTCAATTCATTTATGGAGGCAATTTTAGGGAACATCTACCTTGATTGCACATTCAATTATCTATTGCAAGTTAATATTGTTCAAATAAATTATGTTAATGGCTGCAAATAATTTTGTGAACTTATCATATGCTTTAACTTGCCACATTATAGTACTACACGGTTTTTAACTTATTTTCAATAACTAAAAAACTCACTTTTATGTATTTTTATTTTATGTATCAACCTAGAGATGCGCCATCATCGATAGGTTTTCTTTCGTTACAATTATAGTATATCGTTTTTTTTTCTAGTGATGTGCGTCGAACGCAATAAGCTCACGCTGTGTGTTCAGCTAGAATATCTAGCCACAAATAAAAAGCTGTTTTTCCTGTATGTATGTATAAACAAATGGCACAAGAAAAAATTGTACTTTTACAGATTTTTTAAAGTAATTAAAGACTCTAAGGCATATAAACTTAAAAAGTAATAGATTACTGTAATTAATTAAAAACACAAGGTTTGTAATTTTAAAATTTGGTATTTTTTAACAATAACTAAAACTTATAATCTATGCAAATTTGTAAGTATTTCGTTTTAATGTCAACGTAAAAAAATCGTTCGTGCTTTTGCATAAGTTAAAAAGGTTTTTATGCAGATAATTATGAATATATGAAAGCTTAAAAATTTATATTTTCCAAAGGTTAAAAAGTACTAACCATAATATTATAATAATTTTGGTTGTCAAAAAGGGTTTTATATAACTGTTCCTTGTGTCGAGCAAGTACAAGGATATGTTAAAATCTTACCCAAAATAAATAGTTTAGTTAGTGAAATACAAAAATAACTCAAGTGATCACTACTGTGGCGGCAAGATGACCTTTGGAAAGACGACAAGGTCTCCAAATGTGGCAAACAGCTGCTGCTTTAACCGTTTAGTCTAGGTTGAGATTTTTACATGTGCGTTCTAATTTTAAAAGGAATCATACTTATTTAACTTTTAAATAACCTTTTTGCCTATAATAAGTACCAACTAAACCTTACCTTACGACTTTGACCTAGACCCAGAAAATATGAATTCTTTAAAGCATTTAAACTCCCATAATTCCAAAAAAAAACTTAGACGTTTCTAAAATAAGATAACATTTTATTATTATTAAATAATTTCTTTTTAATTGTTTCCTCAAAATACATTTTTTTTTTTGTAGATATGAATTATTTCGTTTTGCGTAATAGCCGAACGGAAATATTCCAAGACCTCTAAACTATTTTTGTACTTTACACATACAAATGCAAAATATTATGGTCTATATCCTTAAAGTGCATTTTTGCAATAAGCTTAACAACATTTAAATTGTTTGTATTAAGTGATTGTTCTACAGATATACAAATGTACGTATAATTGTCGTTATCTAACGGTCTACATATTCAGGGCCAAGCCGGTTGCATTTGAAATTGAGGGCTTAGGCATGAGTATTTATGTATTTAGCTCATGCATATATGCAATATGATTGATATAGTATGCACAAATC
This sequence comes from Scaptomyza caliginosa, assembly GCA_035044725.1. Taxonomy (NCBI): domain Eukaryota; kingdom Metazoa; phylum Arthropoda; class Insecta; order Diptera; family Drosophilidae; genus Scaptomyza; species Scaptomyza caliginosa. The sequence continues at coordinate 16,328 of JAWNNR010000097.1, read as the reverse complement.
TTAATTTATGTAGGTATTTACATATAAAAAAGGTTTATATTATGTATCACATGTGTATTAATCTTTTTTCATTTTTTTGAATTTTTTTTCTATGTCATAAATATATTTATGTATAAACACACAGAGCTACGGCAATATTTGGTCATATATGTAAATATGTATTTATTTATGAATGTTTCCAAATATACACAAACGAGCGTACATTTGTATGAACGTATGTATGTTTGTATGTATGAATTGGGCACTAACACGAGCCAACGAATGTTCAGATAGACGGGTAAGTGCTTAAAAGTTTGTGCGTGCTAAAAGTATTTTCCCAGGCCAAAATAGAGAGTGTATCTAGTTTTGGGAATTTTGCCAAAATATATGAATTTTGTAATTCAAATAGACACTCTCATCGGGCAGCGTTCTCCTTGCGTTCAGTTGCCGTTGATCGTTATAATAGCGCGATCTTTGTGTTAGCTCTTGGTCTTCTTGACTAAAAAATATTATATAATAACGAAATTTTTGTTAATATAAAACAATTGTAAGTTTTGTTGATTAATTGCAACAATTCGAATCAACTATTGTTCATAATTAGTGTACAAATAACTGAAAACTATAAGAAAATCTACAAATCTATACAAGTTCCATTAAAAAATTCAAAAGAAAAGAAAAGAAAAAAAAAACATTCAATCAAAATAAATAAATATATATACATGTATATATTAAAGAATTTTGTTGAAATTCCAAAATAAAAAAAGAAAGAAACCCGTGCAAATTCCTGTTTTTTTGCAAATGTACATATAAAACTATTTGCACAAAAGTAATAATATTTATTCATATTCAATTCAATATAGACAAACATATATATTTATTTACGTACATCAAGTTTGTGCTCCAAAAGTGTATCCTGACCAAAAAAACCAAAAAAAAAAAGAATCTTTGAAAAAGAAAAGTTATTGTTGAACCAAAACGAGATATAAACTATATTGGAAATATATACAATTTAATCGATCCACACCATTTACGACAGGCGAACATAAATATATATATACTACCCAAATACATTTGTACATACACACCTACATACATCTACTGAAATACATATGCTGAAAGCATTTGAAATTTTTTAGAAAATATTTTGTCATTAAAAATCTCAAGAGTTTTCCATCTATATAGCTAGTACGTATGTATGGATGGATGTATATAACTGTATAATATTATGCACCTGTTACTGTGACCACGCTCGAAAAATGTGACATACACACAAACATACATACATACATCAAGTGTTGCCAAAAATATACATACATCTATACACACATACTACACACACACACACACACACACTCTCGAATATTAAATCAACCCAACTATTACCTGCCAAATCGTTTGCACAAGCGTTCTCAAAAATTTTATTTTTAAGCATAGATTTATATGTATTCAAGAACAAAAACAAAAAAAGAAAAATTAGAAGCCATACACATATTCGAATTGATATATATTTAAATACCAAATCGTAGCTGTATGCGTGAGAATACGTTGATTATGCAACCCATTTTGGCCGTTGTGATCTATGTGACAACACAAAGCCAACAACAACACGTTCGAGCAAAAAGAAAAATAAGAAGCCAAAAAAAAATTAGGATTATAAATAAGAAAAAACGTTTTTATAGCAGGTCTAAGTTTGTAAGCGTGTACATGTTGTTATTCGTATGTACAAATATACCAATTTACATGTGTTCAAAATTACGCATACACCCATGTGCAGCAGCGTATACAAACACACATATAAATATATATATATATATATAAATGTATTTATGTATAAATGCATTGTAATTATATGTAATTATGAACAATCAAACATATGAGCGCACTTTTTGTACTTAATTGTACAGTGTACGTTTGTATTTGGGCCCGTGTACCTACATATAAAGGTACATGTATACATATATACGCTCGTATAGATTCAGCAGCTAAGGTTTCTATTTTTAGCTAATATCTTGTAGACTCAAAATATACAGACACAAGCCAAATATACATATATTTTTTCCGGAACACAAGAGAGCAAATATAATTGTATATATGCAGAAAAAAAATATATAATATATGTAAATATTGCAGTACAAGCTCATTGCTAATGTTTGTGTGTACAATTTACATATACATATGTATATAAGTTCTGGGAGAGTTCCTGTTTACATTGATCTGTTTTGTTTTTGTATATCCAACGTGCATATATATGTACATGCATCTGCACCTTGTGTACAATTGGCTGTACCAATTATTGAGCAAGTACTCGTGCTCGTGTGTACCAATGTACCTGCAAATGGTACAGATCAAAACTAGTGTTCGTCTAGGTAATTCCTTGTACATAACACAGACACACACATACACACATGCCCGCTAAAAGCTGCGCGATTTTTGGCTAATATTGTTCCGTATACTTCTGCTTCCCCTTTGCGCTAAACAATAAAATAAAAATTGTTTGAATAGCTTTAGTGTTTAGTGTGTTCAACGGCTATAGTATTTTCATATCAATAACAAAGCGTTTATTATTTTGCAAAAATATATTTCAAAACACCCTCGTTACATATATTGTTAGACAAAGAATTTTAATGATTACAATATTTTCGAACATTTTCAAGGACTTGTACATGGTTTTCTTTCCACTTTTCTTAAAATTATTTAATAATTGCACATTACGACAATATGTGCTGCTCAGGTTGTCAACTACAGCGGGGACCCGCACATGGTTCAATTGTTTGACGTCAATGTCGAATACGTGCGTTTGACACTCAATCATCTACATACACATACATATATACTATAACATTTGTCTGTCTATCTATTAGTGTATCTGTTGCTCAACCATGTTCGTCGTTGTGCCTATTCCTATGCAAAGCAGTATCTTAATTTTTGAGGCATTGGTGATGTAACCTGGCATAAATCCCTGTTTTTTTTGGTGCAGGCAGCAAATGTGTACATACAAACATCTATATTGTGTGCCTGCCCTCGAAATTTATATTTTTTGTAATATTTAGAGGCCTGGGCAAGCTTTTCGAAAAGTGAAATGTACAAGGTTTTTTTTTCAATAGAAGTCTTTTGAATTCAAATTTTTGCGGGAACTATTTTAAATTTGCTATTGATAAGTTCCATGTATCGGTGTATAGGAAATAAATCGAGAGAGCTATCGAAGTAACTTTCAAAAATCGCGCAGCAGTCACGCGACTTAGAACAAATAATATTATTACAAAAAGAAAAACAAAAACCCATTAGATATAACAAGTTTAATAATTTAATCCAAATAAAGTCAATATTATTTTCTGGCTTAATTTTAATTGACCCAATTCTAGTTGCACTCTAATCGAATACTCCATTCAATTCCAATAGTCAGCAGTGCGTAGTCGTCTACTTATATTATACAATTTACTTAAATTCTCGTCACGACTTAAATTAAATTGGCAGTATACGTAATTAAAATGAGCATATGAATAATAACAATCTATTTTTTATGGCAACAGAACTTTTTTCTTTGACGTGACTGCTTCACACTACGCTCTTTATTCTTATCGATATTTCAATGAGCTTAGGAAGCAGCCCTGTGTTCGATATTGTCATGTCATAGTTACCAATACGCCGGAAAATTCATTAATAAACGGCCTTAAACTGCATTTTAGTTACAGTACACAACATTTAGAACAAATAAAAAATAAGAAAGAAAAATATCGCCATGGCTATATAATACATGTTTAAATATTTGCAGTAGTAAAATTTTAAGTACTTAACACGTAAAAGTTTTTTCTCATTTGAATGATTGTAAATAAAATTACGCACAGCATTTTGCAAATATTGCATTATTGAACAAAAGTGACACGTGTGTGAATCTCATAAATCAGCAGCGCTGCGAAATAGATCAAAATAAGTGGTAATAAAAATCTAAATAACTATATTCATTTATATTTTCGTGTTTCTCATACCGTGTTTTTACCTCTGACGTGTATGTGACTGTGTGTGTGAGTGTCGTCTGTTCGTTCAGAACATTTGCATGTATGTACGTGTGTACATATTTGCGCCTATACGTTTAAATACACGTGTCTCATCGTAATCTGTGGATATGTAAATATGTACCTATGTACATACAAGATAATGTTACCATCTACACATGCTTTTTATGTAATTACTGCGTCCATAAATGGATCTTTTGATCTGGTAGCTCTAACACTCCATCGCATAATCTTACGATATTCTAATCACACAAGTACTCGTGTATGTACGTAATTACTCACATACGAGCGTTCATACCTGCATAAGTACGTACATTATTTACAAGTGCGCTTCTTACTGCTCTGGAAAGTGTGTTAAACTTATTCATAATTGCTTCGTGGTGTTAGCTACCGAGAAAAAAAGATCTTACATGGCAGAATAAATTAGAGGAGAAAGCGAGTTTGTGTTGCAATTTCAACATATCTGCTATCTGAAAAAACGATATTTTCCAAAAAATTACGCTTTAATATTTGTTCTGATTCATATCGTAAGATTGATACTACATTTACAATCACTAAAGCGCAATAAAATTGTCTTTGTTGAAAAAAAAAATTTGCTGCAAGCTGTTAACAACTTTTATTGCTACTTGTTGTTCTATTGATATTCCGATCACTAAGGTTATAAAAGCTGGATATGCAAATTGCATAAACTGGGCAAGCATTATTTGAATAAAAAGAGAAAGTTTGTATAAAATTCTAAATTTTTGTAAAAATTCATGTAGTACACTGCTTTCTTAAAAATCAAAAGTATTTTGAATTTTAAATTTAAATTTCTTTTCAAAAAATATCTCGTATTGGTTTGCACAACCATCGATCCCACTAAACCATCTCGCCATAGTGTTAATTTCCTAAAGAGCGTCTCCCAAAACATTCGAAAGTTTCTAGAAAATCTTTGAATTAAAAAAAAAATAACCCTGTCGTTATTGTCATTACAAGTAGACTGAGAAGTGAAGTTAAAAATATTAATATTTATTTTGCTTGGTTTTCAGGGTGTTGTACGCTAAGGATAACGATTCAAAATGGAAGACGGCCACGCGAAAACCGTCGAACAAACTCTAAACTTCTTCGGCACAGACGCAGAACGCGGTCTAACTATCGATCAGATCAAGACAAACCAGAAAAAATATGGACCCAATGGTAAGCAAACACTATATTACTACTATTTTTTAAATTATCATTATTAATTATTACTTTTTTGTCTATTTTTAGAATTGCCAACTGAGGAAGGTACGCAACTATCGAACATTTGAGCACTTTAGATGTTTAATTTGATGTCAATTTGTTAAAAAATATTGATCTATTAACATATTGTGTTTCTTTTCACACAGGAAAAAGCATTTGGCAGTTAGTTTTAGAGCAGTTCGACGATCTTCTGGTGAAGATTTTGCTTTTGGCAGCCATTATTTCATTTGTAAGTTTAAACTAGTTGCACTTGCCTTTTTGTTTGCTCAATACTGAGTAAACTATATGAAAGATCTTATACTTAATCCACGTTTATATTCTTTTTTTTTAATAGGTATTAGCTCTATTTGAAGATCATGAAGACACATTCACTGCATTTGTAGAACCTTTAGTAATTTTACTTATTCTAATAGCAAATGCTGTCGTTGGTGTTTGGCAGGAAAGAAATGCCGAATCAGCAATTGAGGCACTCAAAGAATACGAGCCCGAAATGGGTAAAGTAGTGCGTCAAGATAAGACCGGTATCCAGAAGGTCAGAGCGAAAGAGATTGTGCCCGGTGATCTGGTGGAAATCTCTGTGGGTGACAAGATTCCCGCTGACATTCGCATTACCCACATCTATTCGACAACATTGAGAATTGATCAGTCCATCCTTACCGGTGAGTCTGTATCGGTTATCAAGCACACCGACCCAATTCCCGATCCTCGCGCCGTCAACCAAGACAAAAAGAACATTCTGTTCTCTGGCACAAATGTTGCCGCTGGCAAGGCACGTGGTGTTGTTATTGGCACTGGTCTGAGCACTGCTATTGGTAAAATCCGTACTGAAATGTCTGAAACTGAAGAGATTAAAACACCACTGCAACAGAAATTGGATGAATTCGGTGAGCAACTGTCTAAGGTTATCTCCATCATTTGCGTTGCTGTCTGGGCCATCAACATTGGACACTTCAACGATCCCGCCCACGGTGGCTCCTGGATTAAGGGTGCTATCTACTACTTCAAGATTGCTGTCGCTCTGGCTGTCGCTGCTATTCCCGAAGGTCTGCCCGCTGTCATCACAACCTGTTTGGCTTTAGGCACCCGTCGCATGGCCAAGAAGAACGCCATTGTCCGCTCTCTGCCATCTGTTGAGACCCTGGGCTGCACATCTGTCATCTGCTCCGATAAAACTGGCACACTCACCACAAATCAAATGTCTGTTTCACGTATGTTCATTTTCGACAAGGTCGAGGGCAACGACAGCAGCTTCCTGGAATTCGAATTGACCGGCTCCACATACGAACCCATTGGTGAATTGTTCCTGGGTGGCCAACGTGTTAAGGCCTCCGACTATGATACGCTTCATGAGCTGTCCACTATTTGTATTATGTGCAATGATTCCGCCATTGATTTCAACGAATTCAAGTCATGCTTCGAGAAGGTCGGTGAGGCCACCGAAACGGCATTGATTGTCTTGGCCGAAAAACTGAATCCCTTCAATGTGAACAAATCTGGTTTGGATCGTCGTTCCACTGCCATTGCATGCCGCGCTGAAATTGAAACTAAATGGAAGAAGGAATTCACTCTGGAATTCTCACGTGATCGTAAATCCATGTCCTCATACTGCACACCCCTGAAGGCCTCTCGCCTGGGCAATGGACCCAAATTGTTTGTTAAGGGCGCACCCGAGGGTGTTTTGGAACGTTGCACACACGCTCGCGTTGGCACCAACAAGGTCCCATTGACCTCGGCATTGAAGGCCAAGATTTTGGCATTGACTGGCCAATATGGTACAGGTCGCGATACTCTGCGTTGCTTGGCCCTGGCCGTTGCCGACAGCCCAATTCGTCCCGACGAAATGGATCTGGGTGATTCAAACAAATTCTATCAGTATGAAGTGAATCTAACCTTTGTCGGTGTCGTCGGCATGTTGGATCCCCCACGTAAGGAAGTTTTCGATTCTATTGTTCGTTGCCGTGCTGCTGGTATCCGTGTCATTGTCATTACTGGCGACAACAAGGCTACCGCTGAGGCTATCTGCCGTCGTATTGGCGTCTTCACTGAGGATGAGGATACCAGTGGCAAATCGTATTCTGGTCGTGAATTTGATGATCTTTCGCCCGCTGAACAAAAGGCCGCCGTTGCTCGCTCTCGTCTGTTCTCCCGTGTGGAGCCCCAACACAAATCGAAGATTGTTGAGTTCTTGCAGGGCATGAATGAAATCTCTGCTATGACTGGTGATGGCGTTAACGATGCGCCCGCTTTGAAGAAGGCCGAAATTGGTATTGCTATGGGTTCCGGTACTGCTGTCGCTAAATCTGCCGCTGAAATGGTCTTGGCTGATGATAACTTCTCATCCATTGTGTCTGCCGTTGAGGAAGGTCGCGCTATTTACAACAACATGAAGCAATTCATTCGTTATCTGATTTCATCCAATATTGGTGAAGTTGTATCCATTTTCCTAACAGCTGCTCTGGGTTTGCCCGAGGCTTTGATTCCCGTTCAGCTCTTGTGGGTTAACTTGGTAGGTTTATAAAAAAAATCAAATTATACGCTTATGTGATTAATTTATGTTTTTCAACTAGGTCACTGATGGTCTGCCAGCTACTGCTCTTGGTTTCAATCCACCTGATTTGGACATTATGGAGAAACCACCAAGGAAGGCTGATGAAGGTTTAATCTCTGGCTGGTTGTTCTTCCGGTATGCATTGATGACTAACTAACTACTTGATTGCGTCTCTATAAACTTAAATTTATTTCATATTTCTTAGTTACATGGCTATTGGTTTCTATGTCGGTGCAGCAACTGTTGGCGCTGCCGCTTGGTGGTTCATCTTCTCGGCTGAAGGTCCCGGTCTCTCCTACTGGCAGTTGACTCATCATCTGTCCTGCTTGGGCGGTGGCGAGGAATTCAAGGGTGTTGATTGCAAAATCTTCAGTGACCCACATGCAATGACCATGGCCCTATCTGTGCTCGTCACAATTGAAATGTTGAACGCCATGAACAGGTAAACTAATGCAACAAAACATGAAGAAAAATGCTTTATGACTCTATGATTATTTCATTCTATTAGCTTATCTGAGAATCAGTCATTGATTACAATGCCCCCATGGTGCAACTTGTGGTTGATTGGTTCAATGGCCCTTTCTTTCACTCTTCACTTTGTTATTCTATACGTTGAAGTTCTTTCGGTAAGTAAAATACAAACATATATATATTTAAGTGTTTATAAATTAAATTTTTGTGTGTTACTATTTTTTATAGACCGTCTTCCAAGTGACACCGTTGTCTACAGAGGAATGGATAACTGTGATGAAATTCTCAATTCCTGTAGTTTTATTAGATGAAACATTGAAGTTTGTTGCTAGAAAAATCGCAGATGGTGAGAGCGCTATATATAAAATGCATGGGATTGTGTTAATGTGGGCTGTCTACTTTGGCCTGCTATACGCTATGATGCTTTAAGAATATATAATTATACAATCATTAAGCCCAACATCATTATTCTAATTAACTAGCATAAAGTGTTACTAAATATAAAACAACAAGAAAGAATTACCTAAAGTAACGACTTTAACCCAACCAATCAACCAACCAACCACCACACATAGACTTATTTCCGAATATTACTAAAAAGCAAAACAAAACAACACACACAAAAAACAAAAATTCACGCGTGATATTTTAATAAGAAATCGTTTTTACTCTATAATTTATACAAACAAAACACCGTGAACTGGTCAATAGATTATGAGAGTTAACCGATTAATTTGAAACAACAAAACATTTAATAATAATATGTTTCCCGTTTTCAATAATATGTTTCACACGCATATACAATAACATGGCATTGCTTTTTGTAAATACAATGCTGTCAGCTGAATCACGCAGTTGAATATTACATTTGAACTAAAATACAACAATACGTAAGTTTCAGAAAGATTTACATAAATAGTTTTTCGTAAACCGATTTTTGCTGCAACAGTGATCACATTTTTTTTATAAACATTTATGTGTTGCTTATAACAAGTTACAAGTTTAGTTTCTCTATTTAACAAAACGAAAACAAAAAAACAAGAAAAATACACAAAAAGTTCCAATCATAGATTTTGTAGAATGTATTATGTGAAAAATTCTAATTGTATTTATTTTACAATACAAAATCTCAAAATCTCAACAAAACTTAACAATTTTCTATAAAAACAAGAAATACGCTAAAAATCGATGTAAATATTTCTTCACTTAGGGGTCATTATACATAAACAACAAAATAAAACTACGAAATGATTCAATACATTAGATAAATCCTAAATTCCTATAAAAACTTAAATTTATATGTATATGTGTACACGACACGCATACATATATAATATATATATATATATATTATAAAACACAAATATTTTATTTATTCAACATTAATTGGTTCAGCTGCCTTTAATTGTGGACGGAATAGTGGATATATATTTTGTATTCAATTTATTTATGTACTAAGTAGACTTATTTTTCGCGAGGACTTCCGTTTTCAAAGTTAACAGAAACGAGAACAGAAAATAGAAAGAAAAAAAATCAAATTGGTTCATTCCATAGTTTTTAAGAAGTATAAATTCGAGCTGCGTATAATGTGGATCGTTGAAAAAACAAAAAAAAAACATAAAAACCAGTTAGTTTATGAACAAAGTGTGTACTTTATTGGAACCGTTACTTATTATTCAGTTTGAGATTTCGTTTCGATATCCTCACAACAAATAAGTTTTGCTCTTTTTGAAAGACTTGGCGAGAATAGAAATTAAGATAATTGGGGTCCATAGATAGCGTCCATGGTATTTATTTAAAATGCATGATAGAACATTTTCAAATTGTGTCAAAGTTTTAGGAAACAAGCGGAAAAACTAAACAGAAGAAATATTTAAGTATCTAACAAGTTGTTTTATTCCCTTTTTCATTTAGAAACGTTCACTTAAAATTTACATTATGTACTTTGTTAAAAACAAACATTATAGACGCTGTGAAATAAAAACCATAAATCTACAAACAACATAATCATTAATCAGTTACCAGCGAAACTAAACTGTGCGCCAGAGAACCCATTGAATAAAACAATGGTTGGCGTTCGCTAATCCTCGCATAGTTTTTTTTGCCTGAATGCTCGCTCTCTTGCATATTTGCTGCTGTTTGACGATCCGAAAAAGAAATCAATGACGAATGTCTATTGATTTTGAATATATATTCAAATGCCTATCAATATTAAATATAATTTATTGTTTTATTTTATACAGTAAATCCCCGATTTCATTAATTGGATGACACACACCCCCCATTAATTTAAAATAAATTTAGTCCATCCCTGCTATAGAAAATATGTAAAGTTGTTAAATGTTTGATATAAACAAGTGTGCCAAAAACAAAACAAAAAAATAAGAACAAAAAACACAAACAAATTCCAATGTGAATTCCGAAAGAAAGATCTATTGCTGTACATTATGGTCTACCACATTTTAACGAATGAATTCATATTTGAAAATCAGCATGTAAGATATCCATGATAACGAAAATATAAACACTGAACCCCGAACTGCTGGTCTACTATTATTGAATGATGCGTCTCATTTATATCCATAAATCGTTGCCGATGTCCACTGCTGCTCTCCCTTAACGTTACAAAAACAAAAAAAAAAATGTTTGGTTTGCAAAACGCTTTGTTTTTTTTTTCATTTACAATTTTGCTTAACTTTTGGTATTGATTGACAAATATTATTTGTGTGTGTGTGTATTTAGTTCCTGATACCGTCATTGATAAATGGTAAAGGTCTTGGTCATTGGCCATTGGGACAACAACACCGATCCAGGAGATCCACAAGGATGTCTCTATATATTGTAAAAACCTTTGTCAATCTTTGTATTCATTGCTCAGATAGCCCTGTTACCTGAATTTGCAAATTGTATCCAATATGAATAAAACTAATTATTTGATTTAGAAAGTAATGACAACAAATCAAAAACTTTCTTGCCTAACGGGTTATAAACAAAAACAAATGGTTTAAATAAAATATATAAATAAACAAAACATATTTCTATTCTTATTATCCAAATTAATAAAACGGTGAGTAATCAAGTTAATAGTTCAACATTTTTATTTGATATTAAACATATATTTAACATAGCTTAATCCTTATTCGAAAAGAGATACGAATCATTTTCGCCCGCTGCCAGTTTGCCAGCATTCTCATTGCCAACGATATTACTTAAGCTAAGTAAATCGAATTTCGTGTAGTAAACTTTAACACTCATTGCATCCTGTAAGCTATCTCGTGGATTCTGGTTAACTTCAAGCATTAGATTAATCAGGTCGGAGTAAAAATTGGGGAAATTCGGCGGTTGATAGAATACTAAATGACGAATGCCCTTGATGCGAGTGCGTCGAAAGAAGTGCGCTCTCTCGGAGTAGAGCAAGAATTGTGCTCCACTGTGAAAGAAGATGTCTCGTGCTCTGGATATTTTCTCTTTCTTTGTGTATTCACTTATTTGAACGAAATTGATCATTTCGGTTTTGAAGTGATTTCTTAAACGCACATAATCAAAATAGCTGGGTACATACAGAAGGCAATGTGATAAACCAGATTTGGTCAGCTCCGGCAGAATATAACGTACGAAATGTTGAAAGCGATCCTCAAAAGCTGACTCAACACTTGAGCAATTGATGCGTTGAAAGACTTGCTCAATTGGCGTTAGCACATTTGATATATCACCTTTTTCGATCTGATTTATGACGCGTACTTTCCCTTGAAAGTTATGGCATTTATTGTTGATCAGACCGCGAAATTCGGGCAGCTCGTGTGAGGAGAAAAATAATGTTTGGCGATAGAAACGTGAGGTGCCACTGAGACAATATTGACGTACACGTTGGCAATTGGTATCCGGCAGCTTTTGCGGTTGTAAATGGAAATGATCCAGCACGTAGAGCAGATTCTCCCAGTTCTGGGCCATAAAGAGTTCCGCTTGATCAACAATCAGCAGCTCAATTGAATTGAGAAAATCGTAATCTTGATCCTTATCGTTAATCATCATACGCAGTGCCAATGGGGATGTAATAAGTATATCCGATACACTTATGTCCGAATACAGGGTCATTGATTTTTTGGTTAAGCGTATGCCAATTTTAAAATTATCATCCGTATTGCCGCTAAATGTTTGCTCGTAGTCAACCGGCTTGGGATTTGTTTTTGGAAAATATATCGTATTACCGGAATAATCACTGAGAAAGCGCTCATATTTGGCAATGGGAGGCGCTGCATTTGGATCTGTAAGTAAAAGTATAAATTTAAAAAAAACCTTATTTGTATATTTATATATTTGTACATACCCTTTTGTTTGCCAAACAGCAAGCTTGCCATTATTTTAACTGTCTTAAGGGCAGATTCTCGAAATGGCAGTATAATAACAGCCTTCATTCGCTTAAGACCCTGATCCCTTAGGTTATCGGGTATAGCAACATCGCTTAACGGCTGATTTGGATATTTGACAAGCCCAGCGATCTTTTCATTATTTCGCAAAATCAGTGCTCTAGTTTTTAATAAATGATTTAGCACATGAAGACAGTAAACGTAACGAATCTCTTCAGCATTATCGTGCGTGCGCTGGGGATAATAAAGGTCCAAGTAATTGTTGGCAATTTGGAAGACTTCCATTTGTAGCGTTGTTAGAGGGTAAGAAACGTTGGCAGCCAAGTTGTTCTTTACATCCATTAACTGCAGATCTGTGGCCTTACATATTTCTGGCGGCTGTTTGTTAAAATCGCCATCGAGTAGTGTTGAAGATTTAAGGATTGGCTTTTCAATTTTGAAATTGCCAATTGAAGACCATTTTGCTTTTGATATTGTAGTGTTTTTTGCAACAATTTCGGTAATATCATCCGAGGTAAGATCAAAAGTAAACCGTTCATTAAACGAATTGTATGGCTTAAAATCGGATGCATTTGTTTCTGTCTGGTTCTTTACGATTTTCACTTTCTTTAGCAGTAAGTGGCTTTTATTTGTTTCTGTTACCAAAGGTGCCGCTGTTTAAAATATGTAAGGGTTTGGGTTATTTATAAATGATTAAGTGTTTTGCTACATTCGTTACATACAAGTTGAACTATATTCACTAACAAGTTGATCGTAAAACTCATTCTCGTCATTCACTGATGGCAGAAGGCTTACATCCATATTAGATTCGTCGGCGGAAACTTTGCTCTGGTATTGAGTTGCCCTTTTGTGCAGTTGTTCCATGTGTCTGCTGCGCTGAATAAAGTTGTTGTTCTTGGAAAACTTGTCATTTCTTCGAACGGTAGGCCTGTTGGACTGAGTGCCTCTGGTTTTGCGTTTTCCTCTCATGGTTGTTAAAATTTAGAAATGCCTTTTAAACCACTTGTTTATGCCGTAAACGTGGAGAACAGCTGTTGTTATTTAATTAGAGATAGCATTGTCATAACGATAGGCCAAACAGCAAACATCGATATTTTCCCATTTAAATTTAAGGGGGAACGAATGGAATTTACCAAGGCAGTGAAACAACACTCTAAAATGCTATAAACTCAAATTTAGAAATGACCACGCTTTAAAAAAAAGAAAAATGTGTTTATTTTCGTAAAAAAGTTAGTCTTTTATTAAAAAGTTAAGCACATAACCTTGTTTTTAGGATTTTTACAATTAACCTTGTTTAAATGCAATCAATGCAAAAAAAAAAAATTATTTAAATAAATTCTTGATAACATTTTCCAGTTTAACCGTGTCCACAGCAAATTTACGAATGCCTTCAGACAATTTATCTGTAGCCATAGCGTCTTCATTCAACATCCATCTAAACTTAGTCTCATCCACAGTGATTCGCTTAATATCTTGCAATTTGGCATTGTCCACAGATAAATATGTTTTCAAAACCTCATCATCATTTTCCAGATCCTTAAGCAAAGCCGGGCTTATTGTGAGCAAGTCACATCCAGCTTAAGGATCTGGAAAATGATGATGAGGTTTTGAAAACATATTTATCTGTGGACAATGCCAAATTGCAAGATATTAAGCGAATCACTGTGGATGAGACTAAGTTTAGATGGATGTTGAATGAAGACGCTATGGCTACAGATAAATTGTCTGAAGGCATTCGTAAATTTGCTGTGGACACGGTTAAACTGGAAAATGTTATCAAGAATTTATTTAAATAATTTTTTTTTTGCATTGATTGCATTTAAACAAGGTTAATTGTAAAAATCCTAAAAACAAGGTTATGTGCTTAACTTTTTAATAAAAGACTAACTTTTTTACGAAAATAAACACATTTTTCTTTTTTTTAAAGCGTGGTCATTTCTAAATTTGAGTTTATAGCATTTTAGAGTGTTGTTTCACTGCCTTGGTAAATTCCATTCGTTCCCCCTTAAATTTAAATGGGAAAATATCGATGTTTGCTGTTTGGCCTATCGTTATGACAATGCTATCTCTAATTAAATAACAACAGCTGTTCTCCACGTTTACGGCATAAACAAGTGGTTTAAAAGACATTTCTAAATTTTAACAACCATGAGAGGAAAACGCAAAACCAGAGGCTCTCAGTCCAACAGGCCTACCGTTCGAAGAAATGACAAGTTTTCCAAGAACAACAACTTTATTCAGCGCAGCAGACACATGGAACAACTGCACAAAAGGGCAACTCAATACCAGAGCAAAGTTTCCGCCGACGAATCTAATATGGATGTAAGCCTTCTGCCATCAGTGAATGACGAGAATGAGTTTTACGATCAACTTGTTAGTGAATATAGTTCAACTGGTATGTAACGAATGTAGCAAAACACTTAATCATTTATAAATAACCCAAACCCTTACATATTTTAAACAGCGGCACCTTTGGTAACAGAAACAAATAAAAGCCACTTACTGCGAAAGAAAGTGAAAATCGTAAAGAACCAGACAGAAACAAATGCATCCGATTTTAAGCCATACAATTCGTTTAATGAACGGTTTACTTTTGATCTTACCTCGGATGATATTACCGAAATTGTTGCAAAAAACACTACAATATCAAAAGCAAAATGGTCTTCAATTGGCAATTTCAAAATTGAAAAGCCAATCCTTAAATCTTCAACACTACTCGATGGCGATTTTAACAAACAGCCGCCAGAAATATGTAAGGCCACAGATCTGCAGTTAATGGATGTAAAGAACAACTTGGCTGCCAACGTTTCTTACCCTCTAACAACGCTACAAATGGAAGTCTTCCAAATTGCCAACAATTACTTGGACCTTTATTATCCCCAGCGCACGCACGATAATGCTGAAGAGATTCGTTACGTTTACTGTCTTCATGTGCTAAATCATTTATTAAAAACTAGAGCACTGATTTTGCGAAATAATGAAAAGATCGCTGGGCTTGTCAAATATCCAAATCAGCCGTTAAGCGATGTTGCTATACCCGATAACCTAAGGGATCAGGGTCTTAAGCGAATGAAGGCTGTTATTATACTGCCATTTCGAGAATCTGCCCTTAAGACAGTTAAAATAATGGCAAGCTTGCTGTTTGGCAAACAAAAGGGTATGTACAAATCTATTAATATACAAATAAGGTTTTTTTTAAATTAATACTTTTACTTACAGATCCAAATGCAGCGCCTCCCATAGCCAAATATGAACGCTTTCTCAGTGATTATTCCGGTAATACGATATATTTTCCAAAAACAAATCCCAAGCCGGTTGACTACGAGCAAACATTTAGCGGCAATACGGATGATAATTTTAAAATTGGCATACGCTTAACCAAGAAATCAATGACCCTGTATTCGGACATAAGTGTATCGGATATACTTATTACATCCCCATTGGCACTGCGTATGATGATTAACGATAAGGATCAAGATTACGATTTTCTCAATTCAATTGAGCTGCTGATTGTTGATCAAGCGGAACTCTTTATGGCCCAGAACTGGGAGAATCTGCTCTACGTGCTGGATCATTTCCATTTACAACCGCAAAAGCTGCCGGATACCAATTGCCAACGTGTACGTCAATATTGTCTCAGTGGCACCTCACGTTTCTATCGCCAAACATTATTTTTCTCCTCACACGAGCTGCCCGAATTTCGCGGTCTGATCAACAATAAATGCCATA
>JAWNNR010000096.1:0-29602 GCA_035044725.1 Scaptomyza caliginosa | reverse complement strand
CGTGATTTTAATTTAATATAAAAATGGCAAAAAGTGCCATAGTGCACTGAACGCTGTAAATCCCATGTACTCCATGCTCTTACATAAACACAATTTAAACATCATTTAGGGTAAATTCTGTGGCAATTTACACAAGTAAATTTCGTTCCACTTTACCGTTAAAGTATAAAAGAGGTTAGTAGTAAAAAATTATGTTTTCTTAAACAATTTTATTAAGTTATTCTAGAATAAACTTTCATTGGCTTAGATTGCCGAGTTTGTTTTTCCCCAACTTAAAACTTTAAAAAATAAGACACTGAATTTGATTGAGAATATGACTGAAGGAGAAACCGGCAGAAGACTGACTCCGCCGCTGTTGTAGACGATACGGGATACTTGCACGAGGCACAAGATCAGCATTTTCGCATCTAGCGTTGCGACAAACTAGAGTTTTAAATTTTAGAACAATGGTTTTTCAAGCTTAACGGTGGGACATGCTTTATCTACTGACGTATGTAGGTATGAACGAGGGGGCATCCAAAAAAAAAAAAACGGGAAATTTGTCATAACGTCTTTATTTCTTAATACTTTTACAACAAATTTTGATGACCTTCAAAGTATTCTCCATTGACCACAACGCACTTCTTCAAATGATCCTTCCATTGTTTAAAACAGTTTTTAAATTCACTTATCGGGATGTTCTTTATGCCTTGTTATACCTCCCCCAGTGGCAAAATGCTTTTCTTTTATGTCCCTTTGAAGTCTGGGGAACAAAAAAAAATCACAGGGGGCTAGATCCGGTGAGTAGGGGGGTCGACATTCGGTGTCATGCCGTTTTTGGTCAAAAACTGCTTCACGGAGAGGCCGGCGCGTTGTCATGATGGAAGAACAGTCGCCTGTGCGCCAAAGATCTGCCATTTTCTTCCGGATACTCTCCCCCAGTCTTTGCAAAACCTTCAAGTAGTACTCCTGATTGACAGCTTGACCCAGGGGAACGAACTCCGTGTGCACAACACCCCTGCAATCGAAGAATCAAGTGAGCAATGTCTTGATGTTCGACTTCACTTGGCAAGCTTTTTTGGGATGAGGAGAGCCACATGTCTTCCACTGGCTTGATTGCTGCTTTGTTTCGGGGTCGTATCCATAGCACCACGATTCATCACCAGTAATTACCTTCTAAAAAAAATTCAGGGTCCTCTTTGAGCTGATTTTGAAGCACAAAACATGCCTGAAGTCGACGCTCCTTTTGCTCGTCTGTGAGAAGGCGAGGGACACATTTGGCTGCAACCCTGTTGTGCAAATTTTCGGATAAAATTCTATGAATTGAACTCCATGATATTCCGGACATCTAACAGAGTTGATCAATGGTTCGACGTGAAAACCACTCGTAGACTCCGGTTTTATTTAAGGCAGCATCCCTATAAGCAGAATTTCACAGCCGCGCGTTGTTCTCGACAATCACGTTTTTGCTGAATTGGAAAATGTTGTTCTAAAAATTTTCTCACAAGAGAACCAATGCACTCACAGCGACACAACATTGCACACGAACAATGGTTTCCCCACCTCCCTCCCGCGGCAGCCCACTTCCCGTTACTTTTGGGGCCTTCCTCGTATGTATGATGTATTTATAAATCCTGTTTAGAAATTAATTTTATTCGATACTAAGTTATTTGATAAATAATTATATTTTAAGTGTTAACTTTAAAAAATAATATAATGCAAACACTGGCTATATCTTAGGTGGAAGGTTAGATTATATATATTTTTACGGAGACGTTTTTAAGCAAACCTATTTTGACGCTTAAAAGGCATCCACTTTTGATAAGTTATCTTTGTTTGTTAACTGTGTTTCTGAAAATAACATAATTTCAACGATCTTGCCAAGTAGGAATAGAGCTAACTGTAGTTTTTGTATTCAGCACTAGCCGTATATTTTCGTAGCAAGCATTGATAATTTTGATATACGCATTGCTTTTAAGTTATTTTATTGCTACTCTTCTGCCATATTTACGTTCACATATTTTGAATACGAATACCTCTTAAGTTTTTGATATTGAAAGGTAATTGCATGAATTTTTTATTTTTAAGCCAGAGCCAACTAATTTAGTAGGAATTTAGCTTGTGGAACCCTTCAAAAGTCTGCAAAAAAAATTGTAATCCCAATATCACCTATATCAGCGGTCTTTTGAAATCGGAAATACCCATATCTTTTGCAGTTTATAAGCGATAGTCAGCAAGTTGAAAATTGGATTTGGAAAAATATAGTAAAAATGCGTCATGGTTTTTGGGACCATGCCTTTTTATGCTACCAGCATCTCAAAATCGAAAATTTATATATCTTCTACACTTCTCAAGCTAGCTTGATAAAATTTGGTATCAATATCGTTAGTGTCATCTCCCAAAGTGGTCATAGCCATCCCCGTACCAACTGTTATCACGCATACTCCTTAATCCATTTTTTTTTTGCTAACTTTTTATTATTTATTACTATGTTTAACAAAAAATTGGTTGCGTCCGACTGCAACGTTATCACAGGTTTTTATTAACTAATATATTTATATTATTATTAATTCATATGTTTATAACTATTTTTGCGCTCGGCTTTGTCTTTTGTAGCGCCTGTATTATTTTTCTAGTGATATGTCATAATTTATGCAAGGAGTCATCCTTATCCGGTTAAAGTACTAGAAACAGTATTTTACAAATTTTAACAATTTAGTATGTTTTTTTTTTAATATGGACGAAAAAATACCGTTTTGTGCGCGACGTACACAAAACTCGCTTCTCAAGGTTCAAACACAGTGCAAGAGCAAATCTGGCCATAAAACTGTAGGCATGTCATTATAAATTGAAAAGCCTGTGTGGGGGTGTATGGGAGATGCATTAAAAACATTTATGCAGATTTTTGGTGACGGTATCAGAATTCTTGCCGACAAGTGTTGGAAGTGATCGTAATTTTAAATCTGTTATTGCGATCTTTTTTGTCATCACAAAAAATTTTTTTAGTTAAATTAAAACTATAGACATGAGATTAGAGATTTAAGTTTTTGTACACAACGTGCACAGCAGAGTTGATTTAAAGAGCATATTTAAAGAAACGCCAAGGGAGCGTCCAGCTTGCCGACGAAGCGTATAGCCGAAAAATGAATCAAGAATATTGTAGCCAGTGCGCTTCCAAAGTCCTCGCTGCCCATAAAGTAGATCTGTAATAATGTATGTGGTTCGTTAAGCATTGGCTGCAATGAGTCCATTTTATGATAAACTTGGCATCTGATTTCGAATGTAAAATTGTATGGTTGACCGTTTGCATTAGTATTTCGAACTTCCTGCTGCTCCAAAAAATGTCATTTGAAAGCATAAATCAAAATTTCGAATTGACTTCAGAAACATTCTGGATGCGTGCCGCTAAGTTTACCGTTAAATGGTTTAGATAGTGTTTCAATTTCAGGTTGTTGCACCTTTCCAAAAGTATTCATTCGGTGTTCTATGCATTTTTTGTGTTACAATTGTTGTTTTCGGTGTTACTGCGTACTCGAAAAACATTCACACAAAAAGTTCGAAGCGCAATTCGTGCCTAATTTTTTTTAATTGTTTTCGCATTAGAGTCGATATAAACATTGATTATAAACAATGCTACACAGTCCTAGCACCGTATGTTTTCATAATTTTCATTCTACCATTGCTGGAAGCATTGTTTAAAAAATTTTTAATTTATTTAACCACTATTTCGAATTTAAAATTTTATGTTTTTAATCATCACTTAGGGGATGAAATGTAGATAGTAGCCGATTCTCAGACCTACTAAATATGCATAGAAAGTTTCGAAGGAATTGGTTCAGCCATTTCGGAGGAGTATGGTAACCAACACTGTGGCACGAAAATTGTATATATCTAGAGTATAGAAGATAGATAGATTTTAATAAATATTATTCACTTAATATGTTTTTTTTTTAATTTAATATTCTAATCACCGAGAGTTCTAATATGTGACCGTTCACAGAATTTTAAAAGCTACATAATTGTCAGTACCCTTCTGTTAAAAATTAAAAAAAAAACACTGATATAAAATAATATACACGCCATATATTATATCTTATTAATACGTTTGTTTTACTTCAGGCACAGCGTTCAGAAAACACAGTTATGCAGATGCTAGAATCGCTTAAAGACTCACAGGTTAATGATTTCCTTAGCGGCAAGACTCCATTCAATTTAAGCATACGATTTGGCGATTACATGCTTATTCAGCTGCAGTTAAGCACTGTTAATCCTGCTGCTGGCGCCTCTTTCGCTGGTAAAACTTGTTTGCCGCAATCGACATCTAGCAGCTGCTCTGTTTGCAATAGCAAATTATCAAGATCATCGACTTCTAAAGTAAAAATGAGCTGCAGTGGTTCCTTAAGTGACAGCACCACATATTTGTTAGATGCGCGTAATCGTATTGGCAACGGGCATGTACGCAGTAGTCAGCATCCAAGTCTACAAAATAATCAGAGTCACCACGATGACAAAACCGTAGCAACTGCAGCTACATCGTCCTCTCAAGGCAAATCCACACTCGCAACGGGCACAGCAACGCAGCAGTCAAAGCCTGAACTGGAGCAGCCGCCGATTATGTCACTTTCGAATCTTGTATCGGGTCCCATTACAATGACAACCATTAGCAACATACCTGTTTCTCACGGCTATACCGCCACAGCTAAAGTTGGCGACGTCAATAATTCAAGCTCCCCCTTGATTCAAGGTACAGGCCTTAGTTCCATTAACAGAAGTTTACTGTACCTTTCAGCAGGTGGCACCGACTCCCATACCAATGAGGACTTTAAACGCGATTCCATAGCCACTAAACTCACATCGTACCTGTGTATGCGTTTGCACACACTATCACCCCAACCAGCCTCAATGAAAGCACCAGTTGGCCTACCAACTTCAGGAGCAGCAGTTAAAGTTTCAAGGGCTAACAGCAATATTCATGCTGGTTCTGCAACACGTTTACCTTTGTCAAATCGCATTGCCGACAGCTCAATGCACAAGACGGTACATAATGCAATAGCTAGCACACGCTTAAGAAATCGGCACCACCATCATCATAACTATCATCATGCGGCCGTTGCTGCTGCAGCAGCAAACACAACGTGTTCGGGCAACAGCTCCAAAAGCACTGAGTTGGGTGCCGGCGAATTAGTCGAGGCATCACGAAACTTGACGCAAACGTTGCGTAAGTTCTCAAAAGATGTATTTACCAAGAAGATTGATCTGTCTGGTGGCGAAAGCATCGGTAATTGTAATGGGCTAAGCCACGTTAAGGAAACACCCGAAAAACATGAATCTGGTGCCGTTATTCACGGCAAAAGCATTTACACTGGCCCCTTTTCTGGCATGTTGAACCCGGCACTTCAGGATTGTTTTGGGCGGCCTAAGTGTGGCGTCTCTACAGTTATTCAAATTCTAAATGATCTATCAGGTGCCACGCCTCAATACAACCGTAGCGCACGCTTTGAAGCTCCCCGCAGTAGCAAGTCCTCCACAAATTCAAGTTGCACTACCGCGTCGTACAGCAGCAACGGTCTTGCAGCCAGTATAGCCGACACTCCAACAGTAGATGATGGATTACATAATGGTATGCGCAGCAAAAAGGTATGTGAAATTTCATACATGATATTCCTAAAAAAAGTGTTTCAGATAATGAATTTTTACGATAGTTGAAATGCTAGAATGAATCCAAAAAAAAGGCAAGCTCCTCTTATCTTAAAAAAAAAAAAAAACATTGAAAAATATGTAAGACCGTGTAATTAACCTTAAACAAAATATAAGCAAATGCGTTGCGTACATAAAAACTTCTTAACCACGCTTAAAAATGTGCAGTCTCAGTTATCACAATTTTGGTCACCGAAATTTGCCAATATGTTACCGTATATGTGTAGTGTAGTAAAGGTAAAAAAAAATTTCAAAAGTAATTTATGGCAATCGTTTTAAGTGGATTTTTAGATTTTATGAAACAATTACATGAAAATAATCTTTTGTGGGTGGGTTGACCTTTCGCCAAATAATTAAAAAAGCTAGACATATTATTATATAGCTTATACTAATTTTAAGCTCCGTGTCATTAAATTAATAGAATTTTTAATTATAGCTTTCCATTTTGTCACAAAATTCTTTTGATCTTATGCAGTACTTGCAGATTTATCGTAGATGCACCAAATGTAAAAGTCGCGCGCAGCTGCAACCGGCAATTTTAGTCAATGACAAATGCAAAGGGCTATATATGGACAAGAAAGGATATTCATCAATTTTTGGTGACAAGTCATCAACATCCAGTCGTTGCCCGAAATTCTAATGTTAATACAATAGTACCTGAAAATTCGGACCGCAATGTAGACAGCGATACAGGTTGCTGCTGCCATTATGTGGCAACCATGGGCGAGGATGGAAAACAGCCGCGGGAACTCATGTGCCAAAAATGCGTCGTAGACCAAGCTAATCTTAAGACCAAGTTCAAACTAAATCATCTGCTTTTGCTCATGAAGCAGCGCAAACAACATCGTGAGGCCCGAAAGCTTAATAGCTCACCGTACAATACAAATCTACGAACGGCAACATCGACTATTGAAGCAATAGCACAGTACAACTCAGTTAGTTCCCTGGTGGTAACACCTTTTTAAATCGCCAAAAAACTTAAGACAGCACGACCACCCGAACAACGGAATCAGCAGTTTCTGATTAAAATCTTAATTTCTTAACTTTGGGATTCCAAACCCATACAAAATTGGTTTAAAACATGTCAAAAATTATCATTGTACCATCACGAAATAAAACCAGATATATATATATATAAATATACATTTAATTTTTTTTAAAGACCTAATTTAAATCCCATATCTTAAAATCAAAATGTCTGAAAAATAAATTATGCTTGAATGTCTAAAAAAAAATTAAGTCATCAATTTAGGTAGTATTGTGTATTGGTTTAAGATGTGCTTTCAATGCAGTTACATATTTAATTTTGAGTAATATTTAATTCGAATTTTACATTGATTTCTTATTTTTTTTATTATTTAATGTTTTTTTTTGATATTAATAGTGGATAAACATAAACAGTTATTAGGCAAATGGAATCAATATGTATTTTGGTATTAATTCATTTGTTAATACAAATATATCTTTAATTACATTTTCATGATTTAACATACAAAAGTGTAATTGTTCCCATATACATATGGGAAAACTTGACAAATTGCTTAATTTATAATTACAGATACTTATTAAGCTTTAATTATAATAATAAAAAAAACTATAATTTGTATTAGTTAGAGTCTCTGACAAAGGTTGAAAAAATATTTGTAAAATTTCTGATCAACACAAAAGAGCTGCATGCAATGCAATATGTCATAAAACCACTAAAGCAGTTTTAAATCAAATCAAACTAATTTTTTTTCGAAGAATCAAAAACCAAAACCATTCACAACTGATTTAAATACGGTATAACTGCTGCTCTCGCTCTTTTGCCCGAGTCGACATCATGTAAAAAAACTCCCACATCCATGGCTATCTTCGGCTATTGTTTTCGTACTCGTTGCTGCGCGCTAAGATATCAATAACAATCTGTTTAGCCTCGAAGTGAAAATCTGACATTTTTACATTTTAAAGGTTGAGTTGCCAAAGTATCTATGCTGAAACCATATGTGCATACGTGCAAAACAAAAGCAAACTTTGCATTTTATTTTAAGTTCTTGCTCTTGACACGAACTCAAAGGCATTAATAGCTTAGCTGTTATTAATCAATCTCACACTAACAAAGTTAAGTAACCAGAAAAGAGATAATTTATTTTTCTGTATCATTAATCGATACGCAGCTATTCATAAGATTTTATGAAGAACTCATATGGTAGTGTGGACTACGGTCAAGACTGAGTTTAAGGGACAATAAAGTAGTTTATGTTTTTATGCGGGTTTTAACTGGAGTAGTTGATCTATTTCAGTATCTTATTCATTATGTGCTTCTTACAATATTTTAATGTGCTATACAAATGTTATATCCACTATGTCATGGACAGCATGTGTTGGAAAACGAAGTAAAAATAATTACGCAAGCTAGTTTGGTTATGCTTGTTCTGAATTATATTTATATGATTATTATATAACACGAATATAAATTACCTTGGCAAAACAGTTGGCGCCATTGTCCCCTGACGTTTCGTAACTAATACAGAACCGTTTTCACCCAACTACATACAGAGACATATACGCGTACATATATAGCTTAAAAGACCGGCACTGTTATAACCTCTTTGATTATAAGCAGGGAAAAAAGAACTAAATATAAAAAAGTTTTAAAACAAGGAAGAGCGTGTGTCGAGAGTTTTTAACTGAACGCAGGTACTTGTTTTTTTTCTTTCCTTTTTAGTAGAGTTTCCTCTTTACTGTTAGCCCACTGGATGGAACAGCTACCCTTGCACGTCTGCACACTTGAAGTTAAACCACGAGCTTTTGTGGTTATGGTGGATTTAATGTTTGGGATCAAAATCGATAATCACCAAATGTCTAACCGGGCTATTGCGTTGGTGTAGGTTCAGGGTTATCTGATATTGCTTCACGCAACCGTTTATCGCGGCTGCGTTTTCTTTTTTTTTTTACTTCGCCGTCCGGCGGAAACTAAATTATTTCGGTCGTTTTCATATACCTTCTTACATTTTGTTCACTTTATCGTCTGGTGCTCGAAATGCGCTTTCGGATCCTGGTGTTTTTTGTAATAAATTACGACGATCAATAAAGATTCGCTTCGCTGCATCAGAAATGGTGAAAACCCTAACGATATTACGGGCAGTAGTAAATCCCAGGAACTAGTGCTTCATTAAATAAACAGAGCGCTGTGGAATCTAAACAAATAATAATGCGTGTTGGGAATAAATTCGCCATCAACTCTTGAACTACCTATTAACCTATAATGGACATCCACTGGTTGGATTTTTAACTGCGATCATTAACAGCGTTAACTGTGCTAAGTCTAGAAATGTGTCCCACAGACACACAATCGGTATTTAGGTGTTAAATTTTTCACCTAATATTTTGTTGGCAGTGTGCATGAATATCCCAAGCTCAATCAGGTAATCTCTAACCCTAGACAACGCGCTGTCGGCGGGACTCGTTCTTTACCCAGGCAAAAAAAAAATGTTGGAGGTAGACTGAACTCTAAGAACTCGTCCCTAAACGTTGCCCACGTAGCATATCCTAACCGACTAACAGTGAACTAGACATAAAAAGGTCTAGACTTGTCCAGAAATTGCTCGCTCCTCGCTACAAAAAATGCAAGTGGGCCGGATCATTCATCTTATTTCTGGACCTTTTCAATTATAAATTACCCTCCCTACGAAACGAATCCCTCCGAACGGCAAAGGTCCTGTCCTCCCTATGGGGCTACCACATCGGACTCAGATATTTGCTTTGGCCGTTATCTTACGACAGAAGTACCGTCGGCACAAGCGACACCTGAATTTATGTAAATTGCAACTCCACCTAAGTTTATCTCATTAAGATGACCACCTTCTCTTTTGAATCCACATATCTGTTTTCGGTAGTTTGTGGATGTAAAACACTTTTACTAACGCGAGTTCCATTGCAAGATTCTTCAAATACTCCTTTCGTTGGTGGTGTACGCATTGTAGAACCACGCCAGGATATTATACCATCAAACTCGATCATCGTCGGCTCTAACGATAATATTTGTTTGTTGTTTTAATTAATTTGTTGTATTAAAAATCAGCAAATATTTGTTTACATATAAGAGTTTCTGCATTTATAATAACTATTTTATTATTTTGTTTGCAAGTCTGCAGTCAGCGTCGGTGACCGATCGTACAAAAGACTTTTAATATACTGTTTGTGACCAAGTTCATCATTGTTGCCAGTTCATCCTTCGCGTTAAATTTTATCCCAAATAAACGCCTTAATATCGTTTAGTGATAGCTACCATCAGGTCGTCAACAAAAAAAAACATAAATGCTGAACTCAGAACGGTGTTTATACCAACACGGTACGCTGGCACATGAAACATGGAATCAAGCTTCAGAGGCACATCATTCAGGTGCGCGTTCCATTCAAAACCTTTGTTTAAGGCCGTTTGAACTTTTGGAGCTTCAGCACGACTCTAGGGCTCTCTTGTTCGATAAAACCTTCTAGTTGTCGCCTATAAACCCCATCTCTCAGCTTACTGCTGGATTCTAATGGGGAAACCGAAAATAGGCTAGACAGCTTTCTTGGGGCTGATATACCGGCCAATTATATATCTCGTTATTTTATCATTTTAATTTAAAGGAGGAGCATTAGTATTCTCAATTCCTTTATTTACATACGTGCACATATATTTCATGCTCTTCACAAAACTGCAGAACTGAACATTAATATGCGCATTAAGGTTTTGCTCAGCAGAATACGGTATCACGCAAAGATTGTCGATATTAATGTTTATGTTTGCTGTTTTGGAGAAGTTTGGTGAAAGAGAACTTTATGAATGGGTTTCATAGATCAAAAACTTAAGGCCTTCTGGCAAAATGTGTTTGCAAACGTTACTTACAGCCAATTGCACTGACACACACGTTCCCTTTTTAAATCAGTAAATACATACATGCTGGCTTTTACCAGCCAGTACATTGGTATTGTCTGTACCATTAGTCTATAAAGTTTTAAACATCCAATTTAAAACGCGGTGCATGCTTGACAGCCTCTGCAATGTAAAATACACTTCAATGCTTTAAGATTCAATAATGTACATTTCAATAAAAAGTAGATTGCCTTAGTTATGAGATAATGCAATGCAATGAAAATACAAATTGCTTGCATTTTAATTCAACTGTTAAACAAATGTGTTTTTAAAAAGAGAGCGATGTGTCGTTTTTCCAAAATGGATTCTTATATATCGTACTAAAGCTTGCAGAGTCACCGTCGCCGTCGCTCTCCTCAGAGTCGGGTGACCGTCGCGGCTGGCAAACATAGAAAAACTTGGTCGATAACCGACCATTAAACGCTGGCTCTGGCCTACTCCTATCGCACGGCGAACGAAATGCAAGTTAACCCGAGTGCAGTGACACCGGACGAGCTGGTGTCAGCATTAGCCTATATTCTGGTCAACGGCAGCCGCGATCAGCGAAAGCTGCTGACGTAGCTGCTGAGTGATTTCCTGCGGCACTGAGAAGTGCCGACACAGCGATCTGCTGAGGCATGGGCTTTGGTAACATTGAAGATTGCATTACTTTGTATTTTCAGTTATACAACGAACCTTAATATGAACAGAAGTTCAACTTTAAACATTCTTAATTATAAACTAAACAACTGGCGCCAACGGCTTATAATTCCATGTACTCAACAGTACATGTGAAATAATTAATATTTTAACACGCCAAAGAAAGGTGCGTTTACGCGAATTATTGAGAGCGCCGTAGCGCTAACAAGTAACGCATAGTTAAAAAAAAGGACTTATCAAGCGCACACTTGCGACGGCAGAAGACGGACAATGACATTCATCAATCAAGAGAATTTGTAATGAAACTTGACGCAGTGACACAACAAGTGCACGAACTACTCACATTGCTTGAAGTCGTCACGTTTAAAAAAATTCGTATTGAGGCAAATATTTAGTGTATTGAACCACTTGATATTATAAAATTAATAACGGAGTTCGATGGCAAATAGGAAAATTACGTCTCCCGGCGTCAAACTGCCACAGCAGCATAAGAAATCTTTAAACGTTATGATGACAGTTCGCCCCACTATCAAGCGATGGCCATCATAAGGAACAAGATTAGAGGGCCCACTTATGCAACATGAGCATCTTTTAATACAGAGTATTAAAGCAATTCTAGCATGATGAGACTTCACGTATGCGGATAGAACACCAATACTAGTGGTACAGGAAGAGCTTAACCTCATGCGTCAGGGGAAAAATCATAACTAGAATACTATGATTACATAGAAAAGAAACTGACTTTACTAACCAACAATTATGACTCACGATGCAGTTGCTGCCACAGTTCTGAATGAGAAATTCAGATCTGAAGCTCTCGAAACCTTCATCCGTGGATTGAGAAAGACTTTCAAGTTAGCGGTATTCCCCGCTCAACCAGCCACTTTACCAACGGCACTGGCACTGGCGCAAGAAGCTGAGGGTCCAGTGACGGGAAATACGCTTTTGAAGCGAAGTTCGCTAAAAGTAACGAAGATCGAACCCAGAGAAAGGGTCAAGTACAAAGACAACATGTCCGTCAATGAAATGAGGATGATTCCTACCAGGAAATCGAAAAAAACATCAGGGAAAAAGTAACCCCAATGTTAACGGACAAGGTAATCCTAACGGAAATAACAACAATGCGAGTAGCTTCAGGCAAAGACTATGAGCCTATGGAGATAGACCCCTCCATGTCCCGCAGTCGGTCGCCAAAGTTTCATACAAACAGAGGTTCCGGCCAAAGCGGTAAAAAAAACCAAAACTGTCAGCGGGTGAATCTTACCACTCGAGGTATGAAACATGACGAGGAGTATAAAAATATGGCTGAGCAAGAAGTAGCTGCAGCACAAGACGATATGTCGGACGACGACCTCGAGTTCGACCTCTGCAATTTTTTAGAGGTAAGTCCCTACTGCCGTATATCACATGAGTAGTAGGGAACAGAAAGATAAAGCTCCTGTTAGACTCGGGAGCGTCGAAGAATTACGTCAAACCGTGGCCAAAACTAGCAAATTTCGTGCCAGTAGAAAAGCCATTTTCCGTGACGTCAATTCATGGGTGCACTAACATTACCCGAAAGTGCAAGATCGAGCTGTTTGGAAGTAGATAATACTTTTCACATTACAACAGCTCAAACATTTCGATGGTATAGTCGGGCTAGACCTTCTAAAGAAGGTTAATGCAAAAATCGACTTGGCCAAAAATGTCGTAACACACGACAATGGCATTGAACCAATTCGGTTCGTACAGTGCAAAAACCTCAATTACACACGGATTGACGATGCCGAGTTACCCCTCGCAGTTAGAGAGGACTTTGACACTAGAATGCGGAGAACAGCGGGCGCATTCGCGGATCCCGATAAGGCTCTTCCGTACAACATTTACTCCATAGCCACCATTCATATAGATGGCGGGCCAGTATACTCCAAACTATACCCTTACCTAATGGGTGTAGCCGACTTAGTAAACAAAGAAGTAAAAAACATCAAACAATCACCCTATAACAATCCTTTGGGTGGTTGACAAGAATGGCACGGACGAAATGGGTTACAGGAAAAAAAAGGTTGGTAATAGACTTTCGTAAGCTTAACAGCGTTACGAAAGACGACCAGTACCCAATCCCCTTAATTTCGACAATACTGTCAAATATGGGAAAAGCTCAATTCTACCACTTTAGATTTGAAATCTGGTTTTCATCAGATTGTGTTGGTTGAAAAAAACCCCGAAAAGACGGCGTTTTCAGTTAAAAACAGGAAGTTCAAATTACCGTTTGGCCCTAAAAACGCCCCAAGCATCTTCCAGAGAGCCATTGATGGTGTCCCAAGGGAATTAATCGGAATAATGTGTTACGTCTACGTAGATGACGTAATAATATCCCCTCAAACAAAAGAGGAGCACGTACAACACATCGAATGTATGTGAAAGGATAAAGCTAATGCATCAAAGTTTTCGCTACCATCGCGAAACCATTAACGGATATACGGAAAAGTGACAATGGCAGTTAACAGCTTTGGAAAAACTGAAAGAGATATTATCATCCGAAGACGTTATCTTGAAATACCCAGACTTCTCTTAACCATTTGACCTAACAACAAACGCCTCGGCATATGACATTGGCGCTGTTTTACCTCAATCAGGACCAATAGAGCGATGATATCTAAAACGTTAAGAGGAAATTAAGAAAGTTTTGCATCAAACGAGCGAAAGCTTTAAGCTATTGTATGGCCACTTAAGACACTCCGAAATTATTTATACGGAGTTCGCAGCTTAAACGACTACACATACCATCAACCCCTTACTTTCGCGGTTTCAGACCGAAACCCCAATCGCAAAATTAAGCGTTGGAAAGCCTTTATTGATAAGCATAACCCCAATATCTAAAAAAAAAAATAAAAAATTATGTCTGTCTGTTGCTTCAGAGACTGCCAAGTTCGTGCCAATACAAAGATGACATTTATTGGGTGTGCCAAATGTGGCATATGAAAAATGTGCTGGCCTAAACGACCGTGTAACCGACCTCTTGCCCATCACAAATCTAAAGTGGCCATCTAGGCTTTGAGGGAATTTTTGGCCAGGTGCAAAATTTCGAAGTCAAATAGTGATTAAAGGAGCTGAGCACCCATTTGTAAAGACACATATTTTGTTCAAGGAAAGGACAAGACAATGTTGTGCGTTTTCTGCTAATGAAGAGCTACTAGATGTGGTCAAGATAAATGTGGTCAATGCGGTTTACTACGATCTTCCCGTGCTGCAACCATACAGCACAAGCTCGTAGAGGCGTTCCCCACTACAACATTCCGGTACACGAAACATTGGACTCAAGATGTTACAGACAAAACAGAGCAAAGAGAGATTGTCACAACAGAACACAATAGAGCTCACAAGGCATCTCAAGAAAATTTAAAACAGATCCTACAGGACTACTTTTTCGCAAAAATGTCAAGACTGGCTCAAGTCGCGGAAGTCGCGGTTCAGTGCAAAATTGGCTTAAAAGCCAGGTTCAACCGACACGCCAAGAAACACGTTTTAGGAGAAATCGTAACAACTCTGTGAAATAATTTCAATATTACGGTTGAAAACGCACCCCCCTTGCACATACAGTAATATATGATCTTATTGGCAACAATCGAGTATAACAAAACGATTCACTCAGTTTACTTTAACAACACGGACGACAGCAACAGTGACCATGACAAACTACACCAGTGCAGACTACATTCCGATTTCGGAAGGAGACGTGGTAATTTGGGACAAATACGGGTAATTAGGACACTCGACGAACTTGACATCATACGACACCTTTGTGGAAGAGTCCAAACTTTTTTTTGAAAAACTGAAAAACTTTTGTTTTTAAATTTTCAATCTAGTACTTTTTTAAAATAAATTAATTATTTTTGTTTTAATCACACTTGGCAATATTGCTGAAATGGCCATACATAGTTTGTTAGCTCGTAATATTTTATCAATTGTCGTGCTATGAATTAGATTTTAACTTTTCTGACCTAAATAAAGAAAAAAATGGTATTTTATCTATAAATTTTGCTCATAATAATAATTGGACTGCTGGGTATAAGGAACTTAAAAAACCAAATGTCAGCTTTCTATAAAAGATTTTTTTTTATAAAAAAAAGTCGACGGCGCAAGACTTATCGGAAAGTAGTCCTACACTTCAAAACTCTATTACCGGACGAATGTCACCATTAAGTAATATTGAAGGATATCTCCAGTGATGATACCGACTTTAGTACATTTCGTCGCAAACAATTGCGCTTGTTATCACGAAGCGACGCATAATTATGTAGCTATATAAATATTTTTTCGTTATTTCTAATTTTTCTGTTTCTAATTCTGGATTAACAGATTTCTGTGTTTTTTTTGCTTTCTCTTCCAATTTTATGAATGTATTTTAAGTTTTAATGCTTAGTGAAATGTCATATGATCGAACATACATTTTGTATGCATGTATGAAATTTAATAGTTTTCACGGTTTTTCGAAGTAAATTCGTTCTTTTTTCATCTTACACGGTTTTCAGATGACATGAAACGTAAACCCCATTTTACAATAGGAAACGTCTATTTTTTTTACACAGATTTCTGAGGAACGTATCTACCGTATAAAAAATGAGTTGGGTGTAATAGTGGGAAACCCAGACTTTGACGACTGGGAGCAAGTTAGGCTTAGACAAGAAGAGTTAGTCAAGGAAGAACACAGTCAGATAGAAATCAAATTTAAATTTCAATATAGAATCAACAAACTCACCGACCGAAATCAGATTACTTCAGATGTTCCGTACCAGGCAATATTAGTAAAAAAAACAAAGAACTTATTTCCGACCTGTAGAGCCTGATTATGGCCATAACCCTAGCTTAACTAAACTTAAGTATCCCTACCATTTTTAATGAGATAGATGTTAACCAGATCTTAAAAAAAACACCTCACAGACGTTAGTTTGGGTCTCTAGTGTAAGAATTTTTCAAGATAAAGATTAATTGTATTTCCTAATTAAATATCCCAAGCCTAACCCCGTTTGTAAGAAAATCAGCGTATACCCCGTTCAAAAGATCAATATGGTATTAAACATTAAGGGTGGTGACGTGGTTGCGGACTGCAGCAGAAAAATTATCGACGTGGACAACTGCAATTAAGTAGTAAAGACGACCTTTTGCAGGAGACATCGCGGAACTAGGTGCGCACAACTAGTCGCGGGTACCACTGCTCAGTGTACGGTTCAGATAAGCTATCCAGAGCCACTGGCTACCATAGGTGACGGCCTGATTATCATTAATGCCCGTGGGGGGCAGAAAGTTGACTACGAACCAAACGGTCTCAGGAGTAATCCTTCGACAACGAGGTTCTAATCCACAACACCAAATACGTCAACAGGCATGGCGTGCTGAGACAAACCCCAACGGTCTCCGTCGTGTCCAGCGTCAATGTCACCAAGCTTAAAAAGGAGCTGAGCCTACCGTTCATCCACCAATTGGGGATCACAAATCTGATCCGGTACATTGGCGGGCTACAGAAGAAAGTCACCTTGAGACCCTTTTTGAGCGCAGTCATAACTATGGTCTTAACGATGACTGCATTCGTTGTCTGGCAGAAGAGATCCAAGCAGAAAGGGCAACACGAAAAGGTTGTCTTCCTGTGTGAGCATCTTAAGAGACGAAGACGTCTCGTGCTTAAGTAAGGGAGGAGTTAAACCGAGTGCAGTGACACCGGACGAGCTGGTGTTAGCATGGGCCTATATTCCGGTCAACGGCAGACACGATCAGCCAAAAGCTGCTGAGTGATTTCCTGTGAACACTGAAGCCAGCTGAGAACGTAAGGTAACATTTAAGATTGCATTACTTTGTATTTTCAGTTTTAAAGCGAACCTAAATATGAACTTTATTAATGTAAATATAAACTAAACAAGAACTTCTTAATTTATAAAAGGTTTTGGTCTTATAGGACTTCAAATTTTTTTTGTAGACACCACATCATTTAAACTGTGAGTGTGGTTTGTCGACTTTAGAGACACAATAGTTGAACTTTAGTGCTCAATTTTTGAGCACAAATACCTTAGGGCATTCTATTGAGTCCATAGAAAGTGATCTATTTTCTAAAGGGAACTTCTGTTGTTGATGATAGTGGTGGTCCAAGATTGCGAGAGTCCAAAAGGGCAGAGTGCTGTATGCTTCCAACAAATTGTGTCTTTATTTAAAACACACTCACAAACCAAGAAAAAAACCAATGTCACTGCTCGGGCGCCAATGAACAATCTAATGTGTCACTTAGCATTAAGTGTTATAGATATAACATTGCTTCTACGTTTTGGGATATTATACATTCTGATGCAAAATTCCCCACGCTCTCAGCATTTTTCAAGAGAAAGGGACTGCTGAATGTGTGCATGTGCATCACGTGTTTAATGGAATGCTCGTATGCGTTTTGTTATTTTGTTGCTGGTAAAAGACAGGACTGGTTTTCTTTTTTCTACAATTTGAAGTGCAACATCACTGTGTGAATGTGTGCTTATACATGCAAAGTGTAAGTAATCAATGTCATGACCTACCTCAAAATATTTTGTTAACAGGTGCAGAGTTCTTTTTGACATCAGTCATTGCCTTAAACGATTATTTTCTGTAAAATGCCTCATTTTGTTCTTTCTTTAAACAGTTATTACAGAATTTCAAGGACTTTTTTCAAATAATTGATTATCTTTTTAAATATGTTGTAAAATGTCCACGGCATGTCTTTCATTATCGACATAATCGTGAAAGAATATACTGCAAGGAAGAAGAAAATCGACCTCCGATTGTATCTTTCCTTACTCTGGTTGGTTCTTATAAATCTTCTATATTTAAATATCGCTGAACTACCTGAATTTCTTGTCCCGACTCTAGCGTCTTGACCCGCACGGCTCAAAATGCTTTCTTGGTCGATTTACTTTGGATGTCAATGAGCCAAATCAATGATACACCAAACTGTCTTAATAAATGATTGATCTAATTTTTTGTTTTGGATCCTTCCTACTTACCCGATTCCCGATCTAACCCATATCTTATCCCGACAATTCATACCACCCAATTTTGGAGGTATTAATCACTTTACCATCACAGGTACTAGAACAAAATAGAAATCCCATATATCGAGTTCGTCAATTTTTGCAAAACTAGCTCGGCTTATATCCCAGACTGACTGGTCTCGCCTCTACGGGTCTGACGACTTGGAAATGGCAATCAGTATTTTTAACAATACCTTATATTTTTATTTGATTTTTATTTCTCGGTTGGTAAGCCAAACAGGTCAAACAAACCTGTATGGTTTACCCGAAAGTTAACAGGGTACAAGAGTTTCAGAAAAACGGGCTCTACCTTAGCATATTCTACATACTTAATTGCTCGTTCCAGTTTTTTAGTCCTTAACAACCAATGTTATAGGAACTACCTGACGCGGTGTAGATAACAGTTTCAGCAGAATCACAAGCGGTTTTTTAATTTTCTTTAACACGAAACGTAGGTCTTCAATAC
Organism: Scaptomyza caliginosa; assembly: GCA_035044725.1. Lineage (NCBI taxonomy): Eukaryota > Metazoa > Arthropoda > Insecta > Diptera > Drosophilidae > Scaptomyza > Scaptomyza caliginosa. Next base: position 10,893 of record JAWNNR010000096.1, on the reverse strand, counting down.
TTCCCTCAAACGTATTTCTTGAGGAAAGTAGGACCATCTCGGACCAGGATATTGCCGATCTATTAGCTAAATCTTTTCTGACCACATACAGTTCAGACAATCACCAAGTCGCCTTTCCTTAACCCTATCAGGTAAATAGCTCTAATTGCATTTTTGAACCGATATTCACGGAGAGTTCATTACTTATTGATCTCTAGCCATTAAACCCGTATTTTCACCTGGACCTGATGGAGTACCTAGCTGTGTGCTTAGGTATTGTGCTCCGGGTCTTTTAAAGCCTTTGCATAAACTGTTTAGCTTGTCCATGGATTTATGTTCCTTTCCAAATATTTGGAAGACCTCTTTTATTATTCGTCTCCATTAAAAAGGAATCAAATATATGTTCAAAATTATAGGGGTATTTCAAAGTTGTCTGCTATTCCTAAAATTTTTGAGATCTCTGCAAATCTATGATTCATGAAACAAAGATCTACCACCAATAACTTATTAGAATTCACCTTATACGTTATAAAGGTTTTTCATGACAAAATGCAAACTGATGTTATTTACACCGATTCCAGTAAGTCTTTTGACTCTGTAAACCATAAACTTTTAATTCACAAATCAAAACATTTGGGCTTTCTTTATATTCTTAATCTTTGGATAAAAGATTATTTAACTATAAGAACTCAGAGGGTTTACTTTAAAGACTTAGTGTCCAAAACAATTTATGTCTCATCTGGTGTTCTACAAGGTATTATTTTTATTGTTTATGAATGATCTTCCGTCTGTTATTAACTTCTCTCTGGTTTTAATGTCTGCTAATGATGTTAAATTATGCATGTCGGCTGCAACCTCTTTGTCCGCTCAAAAACTCCAGAGTGATTTGGATAATTTTCAAACCTGGAGTAAGGTAAACTTTTTAAACCTTAACTGCAATAAATGTAAAGTAATGTCCTTTTACAGACGTATGCCCTTTTTTATATTTTTAATTAAGCAAATAAACCTTTAGATCGCTTTGAATGTGCTGAGAACTTGGGTATCCTAATGGACCCAAGACGAATTCGATGATCCCTACCTGTATAAACTTTATATATCTCTCTTGTACGACCGATTCTCGAATATGGATCTTGTATATGGTATACACGGTTCGTCAGGATAGAATTGTATAAAAACAATTTTTTGATCTCTCTCAGGTCTAAACTGGGATAGTACTATTAACTTACCTTCTTACCAAAGTAGACTTTGACTAACAAATCTTCCCTCTCTTTCTGATCGCAGAACTATGTTAGGAGTAACTTTCTTTCATAAGCTCATAAATGGTAAACAAGATTTTTCGGAATTAATCAACCAAGTTAGCTTTACAGTTCCGATCAGAAATACTTGACATTTTTCACCTATTTCTCTTAAAACATGTTATTTGAATTATGCTTCCCACAACCCTTTCGAATCTTGTGTTCAATCTATAATGATATTTCCCACTTACTACATAATGCCACTCCTACTTGTTTTGTTAATCTTTTAGTTTTGTGTCATCTGTCTACATGTAAGCGATCTTCGTAACGGCACGCAAAACGTGCCCCTCGGTTGGTTGGGCGGGAGGTGGTTGGCTTTTTGCTTGTCCTCGCGTTAACAAACCGGTGCTTGGTATCGTTGGGCCACTTGAATGTACTGTTTGTTATTACATCTACGTCCAATAATATTAAAAACCAGCAATAAAAGCATTGAAGTAAGATCAAAAGCTGTTCGCGAGCCATGCTTGTCATTCTAGGATTACACAACAGGCTTACCCTTAAAAGGGTCCCGTAATAGTTGATATAGTAGAAAGGGACCATCGCAAAAATCAACCTGAAACGAACACCAAGATTAAGATGATGAACATCTTTGTGCATTAAGGCTAGTACATACCGATAAATATATCCTCGGCAGCCGGTGCGAAATATTTTGCGTCGTTTATTGATGATTCTTTGCGTTATGCAGTTGTGTATATTTAAATAAGCGGCAATCAAATATAATACGTGTTTAAGGATTTTGTAGTTTTTGCAGAGAGGCAATCCGGTAAAAAGTTAAAGGCTGTAAACAGCGACAACGGATGTAAATATGTGAGTGCAGAGTTTATAATATATCTTAACGAAAAGGGTATTTAACGAAAGCTGACAGTTCCATACACCTCTCAGCACAATGAAGATTCTGAGCGTGCCAACAGAACACGAGTGGAGATGGCTGGTATACTCGAGCTGGATAAGAATCTGTGTGGTAATGAATCTGTGAAGCGTTTATAAGAAATAGGTCAGTATAGTCACATGTGAGAATCCTTGGGTCAAAGGCAGTCCTAAATAAAGTCTAAATAAAGCGCAAAATTTTCAAGAAAATATTGAATATTTACAGGAATAAGTTGAAACAGAGCATTCTGGAAGTTATGACAATTATGAGAGTGCTGAAAGCAACGAATCAAGTCCTGCAGTGGTAGGGACGGCTGACAACAAAATCAGAACGACGTCGCAAGCAGTTTAGCATCGTGAATATGTTAAGGGCGGGAATGTGTCGAATTTTCCTAACGTTTAAGAAACCATCAAATTGAAATGGAGCTATGATTGGTCAGCCGCAATTCCAAAGGTGTTGGATGCATTGCATGTTTATGGGACATGGGAGAATGTCAGCTTGCCAAAGGACAAAAAAGCTGTTGAAAGTTTGGCACAACAGTAAGCCAGGAAGATAATGTAGAGCGGTTCAAAGCAAGGCTAGTTGCCAAAGGATGCTCGCAATTCGGCATAGATAACTTCGACACGTTTTCGTGAGATGCTCATCAGTGAGGATGATTTTAGCACTGCAAATGGAGAATAATATGTTAATGCATCAGATTGTCGTGTCATCGACATACCTCAACAGTGAGCTGTTAGAGGAGGTATACATGAAGCAGCCTAAAGGCATCATAGGCCCCGAGCATCCAGAAAAAGTAATATGGCTTAAGAAATCATAAAACATAATTTCTATTTATGAAGATGACCTTCTGTTTGCAATTACGTTGAAGGACGAAATGCTTCAGGCCAAAGCGTCCCTTGCAAATGAGTCCGATGTAGTTGATGGAAGCCAGCTCTAATACTTTCTAGTCTGGCAGTATAAGCCTCGGGCATAAGCAGTATATAAAACAGATGCTGTATAAATGGGGTGAGTCGACATGCTGATCAGAAGCAACAAACTTGAAGACACATACAAGTTAATAAGCAATCCTCGCGCACAACAACACATCCCTTGATTATGTAGCTGTAGAATTTGTATTTTTATAAATTGTTCAATGAAGTTTTTGTTTTGTGTTGATTCTAATAAAATAAGCTGTAAATCTTATTAATTTGCATTGTTGGCAATCCTCTATTAACATAATTATCAAATTCTTTGAGCTCGAAGCTTGTGGGGAAAGTGAGTACCGGAAAAGGGCTGGAAGAACTAATTCACATATGCACATATACTTTATAGTGGCTGGAAGGACAAGTTAACATATACTTTATGGTGTCGTTTATGCTTTTGTGTTATTGCTGTTTTAGCCATAAGATTCTGCATATAATAATATGTGTCATGGAGAAGGAGAGCGGAAAAGGCTTCTTTTAAAAACTCGTTATAACCATTTTATAAGTGTGTTATTTGGGATGGGTCTATACACATTTAATGAACGTTGACAAACACCGAACTGTTTGTTTGTTATACAAAAACCTAGCTCGCGCTGAGAAAAAAAGCAGGAAACTTTAATTTTTATAGGGTAGTTAAATTGTATTTCACATTCATTATTCAGTTTTTTTTTACCAAATGTTTTTTTTTTGTTTTTGGCACAGGAGATTAGTAATTTTCGTAGCACATCGAGCCGACGTAGCTCTATTGTATTCTTGTTCAGTTTAATTCATATCTTAACTTAATAGTTATTTTTTTGAATACTTTTTTTTAAATATTAAAAATACTTTTAAAATCAAACATCCTTCAGTGTAAATTTCAGATGTGCAAACCCGTAATGTAATAAGGAAGCTTGTTCGTCGAAGTAATTCGGGACTCAAGACATTTTTCTTGTTTCGCATGCACACACAAGCAATCATAGATTTTTAGGTTGTGACACACTGCTGTTGCTTTTTAAAAAGCGTGTCATTTATGGCTTTTTATTAATTGCGCTTAACAAAAGATACTGATTAAAATTAAAAACATCAATTTGAGCTCTAGCTCGAGGGCATGCGCCTTGATGTGCTATCATCTGCGCGTGTCAATAACATCATACATAGAAAAATATATATGATTATATAATAAAAACGTACTTATTTGTGACCTTCAGGTTACATAAGAAGTTTTTAACTCGATCAGATCTTTATTTGTGACTACAATGAGAATTTAATTTTTGGAAAGCTATTGTTGCTTGGCAGGCAAAGTAATACGATTTTTAAACATTTTTTAGAAAATTTAGAGTAGATATATATCCCAATTTATAATTTCTTTCTATTTCATAAATGTAACACCGCCTTGGGGACGACATCAAAATCAATTGCAGAAATAGAATACATTTTATACAATCCTTACTTGTAATTGGCAGCAACTCTCTTTTATTTTTTAATTTAAATAATTACTCTGACAAATTATCCATACACCTAAAGTTTCGTTTTAGAGACTTCAAAATCTGTTAGAGCTTGAGTCCCTAGATATTTTTTTAACTTCGCAGAATAAGTACAAAAATGTTTTGGGTCCATGGCAATATGAATTCAAATTAATAAACAAGATTGCATGTATTTTTACAGTTTTAAAATTTGGTTAAAATTAAGCTTTCTCCGATAATCTGCGTCACATAATATAATTTTATACTATATTTCGCCATTTATGACCTAGAGTCCTTTTCAGCTCAGCGTCCACCCCTGTCGCCCCATACTCTGCCTTAGCAAACTGACTCGGTTGCGTCCGAGTGCAACGCTTTCACTTGTTTCATTTGAACATATGTACATATTTTTAAAGACACCACATTAATTGAACTGTGAGCCACTGTTTGCAATTCCTTGTCCTTACTTTTCTTTATTTTTGCGTGATACATTTCGCTCTTTACCAAGCATTAGATCGTCGAACCACTGAGCCATTGTTTGTTGTTTTTCAACTGGTTGTCCACGTATAATGCTTTCTTTAAGTGACCTATAATAAAACAAATTAAAATTATATTTATACTTTTATAAGAATAAACATTACCGATAGAAATCTTCATAAAGAATGATTAGCACCAATAACGGGCGGGACATGGACCATTGGTTTCGACAGTCTTCAGCTAGAACATTGTTTAATAAAGAGGACATCATACTCTGTAGGAGGTCGGAGTTTAATTCCACAACCTTCAAAATAAAATGCAATTGTATACATTTTTTGTATATTAAAAAGAATTTCAAGTAAGGTAATTTTCATTTACAATTGAATTTTGAATTTATTGAAACTATTGGTTACAAGAGATCAAGTTGGCATAAAACAATTAGAAAGGCTTAGATCCGGAAAACGCGACAAGAAGATACTATAAACCCTAGTATTTACTTTGTACACATGTTTAGAGAAATTATTTATATAGAAACTGATACTCAAATTGGAAAAAACTGACATCAACTAAAAAAATTCCAAAATTAAAGAAATAATTTTTCCTTTAAAGTTTTGAGCAGTTGAAAATGTTCATCATAATAGCAAATCTATAATTTTATGAAATGATCAACTATCACTTAATTTTTATAATTCACTTAATTTCCTTAACAAAAGGAAATCTAAAACAAAATGCAAGCTATAACCAAGAAAGCTCCGGTGAGCGTGCTGAAGCTTTGGAAGTCCCTATACGGCTTTAGACAGAGTGGACGGGAATGGAACTGCGAAACTGAATGATGCGCTTCCTAAAGTATTGGTTTCGTCCCATGGACACACCGTTCTGGCACTCAATTCAGCATTATCAGTGTTGATCGACCTGATAGTTGTCTAGCACAGCCGTCAAGGCACATCACGATATTAAGGCTATCGATAGCAGGTCAAATTCGATGTAATTGATACAAGCCAGCTAAAACATTCCCAACCCAAAACGCACGATGTCGTCCTGCGGATTCAAAATTTCATGCGCGCAGCAAGCATGTTGATAGTACGCATCATGATGTCAGAGATAATGGTCAAGCACAATCGTTTGGTTACGCAGGTATCCGCGCCGAACAACAACTAAAGCAGCTCTCGCTCTCCAGGCTTAACTCATCGATAAGCTATGCTCCGCGCAGCCTACGAGCAAATTAACGTAACTGTCATAACTGTTGCAAAACAACAGTCAACAGTATGCTCATCGGACTTTCTGTGTATTGCATTTCTCTACTGCTTGCCCTTGGCCTTAGCTGAGCGCAAGCAGCAGCTGCAATTCGGCATGCTAATCAGTTCTGTTCGATCGATCGGGAATTCAAGTCTCGGCACGGTGTTCGACACCGCTTGCTAAAATATAATTCGTACAGTCAGAAGTGCACAGCTCAACTCGGAGCTTACAATTAACAATAATAACTATGCTTGAGTTTGGCCACGAAGGCTAAATGTAAACGAAAGCTTTTTTTTGTTAATTACATTTTGCCAAATTAACCAAAACAACATTGAAAATTGTTTCGTAATCGTAATCATATCTCTTCTATTAAAATCGAGCTTTAAATACGCAGGGGTACTGGAACAGTTCATTTAAGAGACCTAATAAAAAAGAAATGTAATTACACAAACAACGCATTATGTTCCACTGTAGCATTCATTATATTGTACACATGCACCACATGCATAACTGTAAGTTATCATTTGCCTGCGAGCAATTCTCTTCTTCTTTATGTGATGCTTAACTTTGTAAAATAATTCGGCTACCGTACAGTAGCGTGTATTAAGACTTTGTGTGTCAGTTGCGAATTGTACACCACATGAAGTAGTCGGTTTAACCATAATACGAATAAGGCCCAACGATACTTTGCACCGAATTGTTCTGTTAAAAAAAAAAAAACAAATAAAAGAGAATAAACTCATGTATCTTTATCTGATTACAAAAACTTGGGAATCAATCAAACATCAATGTAAGCAATATTCAGCATTTCCGCATTAATGCATAGAACCTGAGGTATATTAACAGATATCTTTAGTGTTAACATACATACATACATTACGAGGTCTGATCAAAAAATAACCGTTATTTTTAAATTTCGTGAAATACGTATGTTCGATTTTGGTACACATGTCTGTTATATATGTTAGTAATATCAGTCATTTTGGATATATAACGTTTACTGATATATAACGGACCTTTTTCTATTATTTTGTAAGCATAAGTTTGGCTGCCTGCCCTAGCCTAGCATAGGCCCTAGCTAGTTTCTGTGCGTGAAAACGTCGTTAATAAACTACAGTGTCTCACAGCTCAAATGATGTGGTGTCAAAAAAATTTTTAAAGTGCTATAAAACCTAAACTACAAAAAAAACCTAAAATATCTAAACGCCAATTTGTTGTATATTATAACCACTTTTTTTCAAAAGTAACTTTATATGTTTCTAAAATATTTCGGTTTTTTAATAATCAGCTAAAAACTTGAAAAATATCACGACAGTTCAAATGATGTGGTTTCAAAAAAGTTAAATACTTTGTGTAAAATAGCTTAATTAGGGATGTTTATAATTAAGTAAAATATCCGATATTCATCGAATTTATTCATGGAAGATAACAGCTTTCCAGGTGGTTTTTGGCACAATTTTGCTCCAGTCATCCGGCAGAGCATTCTTGGGATGTTCTGCTGTGCATCTAGATTATAAAATGGATTTTACGGGGTACTCGGGCTCCAAAAACATGTTTGCGCAAAGACCAGTGCACACTTTCTTTACAACATTTTTTTCCCCTTATTTCGCCGCTCCTATTTTATGATATTTTTCAAGTTTTTAAACAACAAATTGGCGTTTAAATATTTTAAGTTTATTTTCTAGTTTAGGTTTTACAGCACTGTGAGTCACTGTATATTAGGCACTGTAAAAGAAAATGTAAAGCCCAGCAAAGATTAGTTTAAAATACCGTTATTTAAAAAATTGCTGTATAAAGTAATGTTAAATACGTAAAGTATAGGGGAGCGTTTAGGTAATTTCTCTGATCTGGTTGAAAAACTTAATGGAATTCAAGAAAGTGTGCCTGATGAAATGCTTGCAATAGAAAGACTAATTCGAATACCGATTGAAAAATTGTTTTCGTCGCGTCAAGAAAACGTTAATAAGAACAAATCGAAAAAGGACGCAAGCACTTCGCAGCAAAGAAAAGAAAGAAAACACATATGCAAAAGCAGGAGAAAACAGCAAAACCCCATAGTATCATTCAGTAAAAAAAACAAGTGGCAGGCGACAATACAACATGGCCAGATAAAACATATTCTGTTGTAAAGCTGGCACAGAGGAATGCAGACCTTCACAAGAAGCAAGTGATGGCTGCTAAGCGTATGCTGTGCTAAAGGGTACATCAGATATAAAACTGCACTATTTAAAAACATGAGTGCCTGCTCACGTGCCTTTAAGCACGGGTCGCAAATCCTTTAGTAACTGAAGCAGTTGTACAATAACATTTTTGCACTCAGCAGCACGGAAGCGAAATACGTGGCACTTTCTACGAAGGAAGCTATTTACGTAAAAAAGCTATTGAAAGATAGGGTTCGGACCCATGGAAACCCTAATGATGTATAGCGATAATCAGAGCGTAAAATATCTTGCAAGAATCGAAATATCATCCCCAAAGCAAGAAAATATAATTCAAGTACATATAATTTTGTAAGGGAAATATAAAAATAAAAAAAAGTATAAAAATAATGTAATTGATATAAAGTACGTACATGCAAAATGTACTATTTTGCTAATCTGTATTTAAATTTACGTTCTTTGGAGATAGACATCGCGTTAAGAAAGAGTGAATATAACGGACCTTCTTCTGTTATTTCTTATGCAAAAGTTTAGCTGCCTGCGATTGCACCACATATTCTGTATTTTACTTTTTAGTCTCTAATACACTCTGCATCGAATATTACAAAATTCCTATGGCAATGTTGTTATTGAGTACATATGTATATTACTATTGTATATTCTATATCAATTATTATTTTGGCATCGTAAAAATTTACATTAAAAACTTGAATGACTTTAAAATAAAATTCTTTCGTTAATAAATTGGATAAGTTTGTTTTTTAAATCCAAAGTTTTTAGCTCTTATGGTCTGTATTATAGATTTAATATATATATTTAATATCACGCAGGGTACATTTTTTTTAAAACCACTTAAGGTTTATTTATTTATGAATCGAAATTTTAGCTTAATTGATTCTACTACGGATGAGTTATTAGCTTATAGATCTTTTGCATTTATAAAAAAAATATAACCGGTGTTCTGTTGGTTACTAATTGCAATAAATTCTTGTGTTTAATATCACCTTTTAAAATTATAATGCATATAAATTAAAATTTAAATTACAGGGTGCTGCTTTGATTCTTCATTATTAAAGTTATTCAATTAAATACAATTGCTTCTTGTAATTACCAATAGTTTTAATAGTTAAAGCAAGGCCTTGATGTCCGTAATAGCACAGAAGCTAAACAATTTTGAACTTTTAAATTTTATCAACGCATGTCACAACTTGCAATTGCCTGATTGGATGTCGTTTAACCTTTTCCATTGAACAGACTCTGTAATTTACGCCAATGTCTCGTGCAAGTTGGCACATTTTGTGTGAAAATATTTGTAAAGCATTTGTTTTACATTTTCTTTGGTACGATGGTCTCGGTAATGCTATACGTAGAAATTTTCCGTCTTGTCGGTAACGTCACTAACGTTGTTCTCAAACAACCGAAAGATTGTTTATGGATATGCCTTAACCAACTAATGTTAGCTGCTTGGCGTCAGCTACGTCCGTAAATTCATCATGTTGTGGTTGGTTAAAAGTTTTTTGATTACAGATCTAAATATTGCACTAAATTTTCTTTAGTATAAGTTAATTAGCATATATTAAAAATGTATGGTCAAAAAGGAATTGAATAATTGTATTGGATAGAGGAAACTACAATTAGCTTAACATTTGAATTATGAAATTTTTAAAAATTGAAGTAAAAAAGTAAGATTGGTAAATTCTACATATAGGCAGGTAGAATTACTTTCAAAGAACTTTAATGAACACGAGCATTGAGCTCATATTATATTATTATTATTTGTAATTTTAATTAAAATTTATGGAATAGCACTGGATATATTAAAGATTTACATACAATGATTCAGGACATGCATTTGATCAGACTCATGTACATATGTACATACATACACGCAAAAATTATTGTAGACTGTAAATCTAGGAGTAAGGGTACTCCTTCTTACTTGATTTTATATATTAGTTAATTATATATAATTATGTTTAAATATAAAGAACGTAGAATGTAAGGTATGACTAAGAATGTGTTTAAGGTTGATATTTTTATTATTTGAGCACAAGGGACAGCAATTTGGTTAGGGTTTGCCTGGGTCTAGCCTTAGTCTTACTAGTTTTATTTGATTTAGGCTGAAAGTATAGTACCGTTTGATGGTTTTAACGATTTTTGAATGGTTTGTCTTGTTGGGGCTTATGGTTTTAATACCGGTTTGTATTTTTGTACAGTGCTTATTTTTAACTTCTTAAGGATTGTTGGTTGTAATGAGTGTGCTGTAACAAACTATTCGATTGTCTGGTCCAAATTTTTTTTATTTAAAAAACTGGTAGTTGGGGTGAATAAGGTTGTTGGTTGTTGCATACCTCCAAATACTCTAAGCTTTGGAAGATAAGTTGTTAAGAGTTTATATATGTTTTTTCTGAATTGGATTTTTATAGGAGTTAAGTATTTTTGTAAAATATTGTTAAGGAGATTTAGGAGTTTTTATTG